>LUCH01017358.1:0-46499 GCA_013368495.1 Paragonimus heterotremus
AGAGCACTAGCCAGAGCAGCTTGCTGACCGACTTGTTGGAGAGTGCGGACATTAAAGGTTCCAGGAATACAGAAATGAAGTAGTTAAATTAGCTCAGCCCCAGGGCTAGCTTCGACGCAATAGTAATAACAACCGAATTAGGCAAAGCAAGTAATTTATTCGTCGAGCGCAATTGTACAAGTTACAGTCAGCAACGTTTACTGTCGATCACCGCAATCAGCTTCTGCAGAAGTATGAAAGCAAGCCGTGGATACGGATTCATGCAACTGCTTACAACCCACTTGAACAAAACTTTGCTTCATCACGCGTTCTAATACATCCTCATCATCATAGTAGTCATGAACCTGATCAAAAGGTACGAAGGCTGGGGTCGCCGTTCGCTTCAACATTGACGTGGAATATCCTAGAAGAAAACGTTACCAAGAAGTTTGGAAAGTATTAAAAGAAGACTAAGCGGAAGAACTAGAAATGGTATGGATACAAGTACGCCATTGATTGTGACACACCACGATCTCAGATAGCGTCTCTAACCGGCGGTTCGACTGATCACGATGACCCCATCCAGGCAGTCGACACCTACCCACTTTACTCAGTGGAACAGTCAAGGTCTTCATATTTCGTGACCACGTTGTTGCTTGACCATCACGCTGTTCAACCCAACTAACGCGGTTTTACCCCTGCAATGCTTCTCCATACGGCTTTGATGCCGTGTCATCATACAATCATCCAGATGGATTACAAAGTCTCGTTTCCAACTGTTCCCAGACATTGAGCGGAGCAGAAGGAAACTACACATAGATTGACCTGGAAGCTGTTACTTAGTGTAAAACGGTTTCACCAAGGCCTTCTCGGACGATGGTTCAGTAGGTTTACAGAAAACAAGTCCCCTTTTTCTTTACTGGGTGAGGAAAAAATGAGACGACACATGGTCTTATGTCCGATGATTCGTTGGTCACTCGTCCTATCTGTTTCACCGTCATCATCAACTTCATCCTAGTAGCCATGAGCCTGACCAGAAGGTACTGTGGCTCGAGCCACCGCTCACAACACTGTCAGGGAGTATCCTAGGAGGAAACGTTACTAAGAAGGCTGAAAATTTATTGATACAGGTACGTCATTGACTACGGCATACTGCCATCTTGGATAGCGTTTCCAACCAACAATTTGAGCGATCTCGAAGACCCCGTCCAGGAAAACGACACCTGACCAATTTGCTCAGTGGAGCAGTTAGGGTCATTGTGCTTTGTGACCACGTCGTTGTCTGACCACTACGCGGTTTCAACCAACTTTTGATGATCTCAGTATACAATGCTCGGTGTGCTAAACTCTTAGCTGGCGTGTGCGTTACGCGATCCAACCATATGAAGCTCCGAAACGCAATTAATTGACCAATAGATTGTGTGTCCCCAATGTGCCGAAATACACACGGGCGAACAGCCGTGTTACTTACACGATCAGTCCACTTGATGTGGGCTAATTGGAGAAGACAACCGTAGTTAAACACAAAAAGCCCGTCGATATCTGCGTTGCGAACAGTCCACGTTTCTGAACAATAGTGCAAAACAGATCGTACATAAGCATTCTATACCATCTCTCAGTGATAATCAAATATCATTTCGACGCCACAGATGATGCAGGCTGACAGAGGTACCTCATGTCATTGCTATCCTCGCTAATGTCTCATCTGCAATATTACGGCTGACAGGATACTGTTACCAAAATATGTAAAACCGTCCACAGTCTCAAGCAGATCACCTGCAACGAAGAAAATTTGGCTGCATATGACCCAATCTTGAGGCAACACTATACACTTCGAAGGTGTGAAGTACATCCCGTCAAAACCAGCTCAATCACTTACTCTTCACCATGGTCTGCATACCCGTATTAGCTGAATCCTACTGAACACGAACGTGAATAACTGCTATGAACAACGATGAACGAATAACGCGAATAGAAGCCGCTTCCAATTGGTCGCCCCAAACTGCGAGCGGCAAGAACCAATGAGAACACGGACAAAGCAAACTCCGAATAACAATGTATTCAGCCACCGGACGCTTTGCAAATTTACGTGAGCAACTGGTCTGTACTTATAGAAAAGCATTGACCTTGCGGTGGTGTGAGCGCGCGAATAAATATTTCAACCCCACGCCGATTCATATCTCATTAACGGCTTACTATATCTGATTTTTGACAGCAGAATCGTATTCTACCGGTCAGGTTTATCTTGGCCCTAACAATAATCTTGGCAGACAATGTAATCCGCATTCACCAGATCGGTAGAATTACAACACGAAGGTCACAGAATTCCCCCACGCCACTATCCACGATGTCGTTCACAACAAAACTGAACAAGAAGGGATAAATCGGACACCCCTGACGAATACTATTAGAAGTGATGAACGCCCGAGACAGTTGTCCATAAACTCCCACTCTGCTTGCACAGTGAGCATAGAGTGATCTCAATAGATTCACGTGTTTTCTTGGTACTCCCTTGCGGAAGTGACATCTCCAGAGAACGTTACGAACAACTGAATGGAAAGCAGTCTCCAGGTCCAAAAAGCCAAGACTGTCGGCTGTCTATAAGAGTGCCGATGTTTCAAGATCCGTTGCAAGACAAAAATGTGATCAACGTACCCTCGACCGGATCAGAATCTCGCCTTTTCCCCACGAATATGAATTTCTCTGGTCTCAGTGGTCCAACGTAAAATAAGACCAGTGAGTAACTTGGACGCAATTGACACCAAACTGATGTCTCTGTGGTTGTCACATAGACTTCGGCCTCCTTTTTGAAAACGGGAATGACTGTTGATAAGCACCAATCGCGAGGCACCTCTTCAGTCTCCCAAATCGTCTGGAGGGGTTTTGTCGGTTCTGATATCAACCTCTCCCCACCATCATTGAAGAGAGAAGGAAGGAGGAGGTCTGGACCAGGAGCCTTATGACTGTTCAATAACTTGAGCTCCAGGACCACTTCTGCTTCCGATGGAGGACCGTCTAGGGTCCTGTCTTCCACATGATCTGGTTGAGGCCAGCTGAATTATTCTCAAAAATGTTCAGTCCATCTGTCAAATTGACGCGATTGACTGGTAATAAGTGAACCATCTTTTTCATATGTGGTCTCATTTACACCGACTCGGCGATCAATACAACCACGGATCAGGGAGAACAGACTTCTGCTATTCCCAAACAAGTCCGAGTCCAGTTGGTTGCTCCAAATTTACGACAGTCTTTAACAGAATGACACTACCTTTAACTGACTACTATGTGATCGAATGTGTACACGGGTGAGATGTACAGGACGGTCTTCATGGAACACTGCCTCTTCCTGTGTTGAAATAGTGTTCGAACTATAAAAACCGTGAGATGCGCAAAAATGTAGCAGTCATTCACTATTTTCAGTGTGCCCGGACATCAAGCATACCTCTCAGCCATTTCTCTCAGGAGAGATGATCAACCTGAGCATTAAAAGTGCCCACAATGTGATGATGTCAGTATTTAGTCTGCTTCAGAAGGTCAACGGTGGCGTCTTGGAATGCATCTTGGGTAGCTTCAGAACAGTTGTCTGTTGTAGCTTACATCGACAAAATGAAAACACAGCGCCTCTCTGATTTGCCTTGACAGATCTTAACCGATGTATTGAGTCTGACAGCCCACAAGTGACTGTTCACTGGGATCCATTCGAGCAAACTTTGAAATAGTACGGGACTCACTGCGATTCCTACTCATCCTTGGCCACGGAATTCATCTTCGACATCATCACAGTTATTGAGAGAAACGCATTTGGATCGACAGTTATCTAGGGCAAAAAGACATGCATTGCGAAATACGAGCATTTCGTTCATTCTTATCAGTCGATTACATAAAACATTCCGTTATATAGGCTTAGGGCATGACAACAAAACAATAAAATGAACGAATGTCATATGGATGCAATTAAGGTTGGATCAACGCTTTCACTGCCATGACAACGAAATTGATTGCATCAGCACGTTTTACAAACAGAGGGCGGGTGTGTGATGTTTGATTAGCAACACCTCGAAAAATGGCAATATCTTGGGGTTGCGATTGTGTGACAAGACCATAAACGGAGTGGCGGGGTCAATCACATGACCTGTTGTGAGTGCGTGTTCCGCGATCGAAGACACTGGATTTCTGTTGGTGTGCCGACCCGCGTTTAGCCATTGTCGGCACTAACCACTTAGGGATATGCTCCACCTTCCTCTGTCATAAGTTTCGGTCCGTTCTGCCACTGTATGAGCCACCGTCTCTGCAAGTGAACTGGCAGATGACATGAGAGACAGAGGTTCTCGAGAAGAAACGATCGGAGCAGTGAAGGTTAATCCTACGGGTGAAAAGTAACAAATTCAATTCCGCTGCCGGATAAGTGCGATCGATGGCAGACTTCAACTTTCAACGTACACCGGTAATATTGTAGTCTCCTTTGTAAGAAAGATTGATAAAAACGTGCTTCTTCTGTGCTAGTTGTGGTTGAGAGTTAATCACTCGTTCTTTGCAGTAAATGTCAACAAACTTCATCGGATATATATTTGGAGGCAGAACATTCCACAAGGCTCTTCTTCAGACTTTAAGCGGTCGGCCGTGCACAACTGCCTTGCTCGACGAAGGCGCCCTGGAAACATTGAGCGATATTTGAATCGATTGTCATCGCAGGGGTGCAAGCCGATGATTGAAAGGACTCGCATTGTTTTCTATTAGCAATGTAGCCGGTCCAGTCGTTCTCCATCGGATTTCTTCAGAACTCTGTCGAAAGGAAAACTACTGATCAATAACGACAAATTTGTCAGACTGACTATTTCGCACATCAACGCGGCCCACAAAAGTTTACTGAGACCCAACAACGTTTGTTGTTATGTCAGCTGGCCTTGCTCTTGTATGCCGCATAAAGTTCTAGAATTTCGCCAAGGATACCATCAATAAATCCGCAGTCAAAACGCTTCAGTGTCCAAGGTTCGTTGGATCGTACTACGAGTAAACCTAATCTTCATAGTGGTGCCCTGTAACATGTCCACAATTTGTCAAGTAAAGAGTTTACGCAACCACAATTAGAATTACTTTCTCTGAACTTAAGATACATACTTCCATGAAAGAAAGTCGACCAGTTAACGAAGCAAGATCAGTTTGAAAACCTATGCGACCAACTAAAAGAGTTGTTACCCGCTTCGTCAGCAATTACAAGTTGATTTCATGCTAAAATTGTTGATATTCTGCATTAGTTTCTATCGTCACCCATCCACTGGCATTGTTTTATAGTCTCGGAAAATTATGAGCCCATCGAAAAATTGAGACAAATGCAGAATGCGGTACTTTGAAACCAGACAAAGGTGCAGGCATTGTGGTCTTGAATAAAGCTCATATTGTAATGAAAGCGCGCCCCGTCCTGGCGGACGAACGGAAGCTCAAGGTTGATCGTTGTTGTAAATCCTCGTAAGAATACGTTGGTTCGTCCTCAATATAGTTCTGCGCTGAACAAAAATTGGATTCTCCTCCTGATAATAATTAACACGGAAAATCTAAGTAACGAAAGTACCGCGACTGTCCCCGTAATTTGGTACCAAGACAAACCAAAAGACGCGTGCGAAAAACAGTCTTGGTCGGCTCCAAAAACGCGTGCGATAATGAGAAAATTACAAGGTGTTTGAACGGTGCATAGTGACCTAAAAACATTCCCGAATCAGACAATGGAAGGACAGATACCGAAAATAATAGCTGAGGTCACTAATCCAACAATGAACATGGCGGAATAAAGGTCGGACAGGTGAAAAATTAACCAAGGTTACTTCTTGACCGTTCTGGGCAGTTCCGTTCACTCTGCCTGGATAAATCGTTTTTTCTCGATGACGGAGGAGGTTTTGGATGAAAAAAATGAACTCCTTAACACCTTCCCCTGAAGATTGTTCGGTTCAGTCGTAGGACTGCCTCAGAGGATCGACTTGAATGGGTTTGAGCAGTTAACTGCATCTGTTCGTCTGTCGTCTTTATTTCAAAGGTTATTTGTGCTCAGCGTCATGGAACTGTAACATCGGTTCTATCAAATGTTCAGTTTCCGCAGGTCGTTCTTTCTTCAAGTGGAAAGCGTCCAGCAGTGTGTTGAGTTGCGCGGTTGATCCCACCTGGCCGCACAGTGCATCTCAAGGGTTCCGGCGAATCTGGTTTGCGTACCGCACACATGTGGCTTCGTTGACTTTCACTTTATAGAAGATCGATCCTCTCCGTTGAACGATTGTTCCTCTTCTCTAGTTCAGCGGTCCATGAAACAGGTGTAAAAGGACCGGCTCGTTGATCGCGAATTGCCGTGCACAAGTTCCGTGTTTTTGATTGTATTGTCTTTCCATTTTTGCATTGCGTCATCCCCGGATAATAGCATTCTAGTAGAGAAACGAATGTCTAGGGAGGTGAAAATTCTCCTATTGAGTGGATATATCAATGAGCGAGAGTATAAAAAGTTGAAACCGATTGCGACCAGTACACCAAGAATGAGGGGATCGTCCAAATTACACAAAACCGGTGCATCTCGAGGCCTATTTCTGTCATGGATTATTCAACGTACCACAAAAAAAATTTATGGATAGTTCAGCCCCTTGATCTCATCCGTTAAAATCCTCAGCACTAGTTCTGTGAAGGATTCCTCTGAGTCACGGGATATTTGACCACGAAACACGTACTCACAACAGGTCATGTGATTGACCCCGCCACTCCGTTTATGGTCTTGTCACACAATCGCAACCCCAAGATATTGCCATTTTTCGAGGTGTTGCTAATCAAACATCACACACCCGCCCTCTGTTTGTAAAACGTGCTGATGCAATCAATTTCGTTGTCATGGCAGTGAAAGCGTTGATCCAACCTTAATTGCATCCATATGACATTCGTTCATTTTATTGTTTTGTTGTCATGCCCTAAGCCTATATAACGGAATGTTTTATGTAATCGACTGATAAGAATTAACGAAATGCTTGCGTCTCACAATGTATGTCTTCTCAACGACTTGTTGAACATAATAAACGGAACTTAACGTTTTAGGTTATCCAGGAATTAGCTTAAGTGGATAACCGTGCAAAAAGTGTAGACTCGTGTCTTTGAGAGATAGCACACATGCCGCTCCAGACTTGAGAGTGATCGGCCAGAGCAACTTTCTGACCGACTTGTCAGGAAGTGCGGACATTGAGTGTGCTAATGTCTGCCGTTTGTCTTGACCTCAGAAAATAATTATTTGATGAGGGCACACGACAGTTAGGAACTTTGAGGGGCGAAATAGGAGAAATTCGTGATGGATGAATAATACCTTATTCATGAGAATGACAACTTCTGATAGTTCCCGGTCGTTTATGCCGCGGAGAGGGGTTGACTTGAGAGACTCCACTACGAGTTTCTGACTCAAACGTCTGACATGTGATACAACAGGATACGAGGTTTACTTGGGGGACCCTACCCGGAGCCAATGACTTAAGAGTCTGACTCACTTGGCAGTGAGAGGCTTGCCTAGTCCGAGGGTGCGGTGAATAAGACAGTAGTGTGGTGACCCCCGCTGCGAAATGACACTGTGTCAGTGGTTAAATCATATGCATTATACCATAAAAACACGAATGCAGCCCCCCAAGTACTGCTGTACCTATGGAGATAGCCAGAAACCGCACGGATGTGAATCCATTAGGACCGTTTGACGCGTTTGAAGGTAGAATGATTTTACTGATCTTGCATCCCATTCCAAATGGACTGATGCTCACATTTTTCCGACAGCAACAACGAGTAATACAATAATCAAATTACGTACAACCCTATCAACATTTGGTATATCGGAAACTTTCAGGTTGAACATCACCCACAATTGATCGCAGCTGTCGCATTCTCATGGACTTTCCAGTCGGCCCCTTTCGAAAAGAAGCACTAGACTCGAGTTTCGCTCTCATTAAAGCTCGTCAGTAGTGCATATCACCGCCACTGCCGTGACTTGAACCACGGACATGCTGTTCATGAGGCAAACGTGTTTACCACTGCGCCATTGACCTCACGTTAGGCACGACCGAATTATCATATGTGAACGCTCAACCACTTTCGGTTGTGAGTAATGAAATTAACCAAATCCCCGATTACTCATCAGTAATCTAAAATATCGCCTAGCAGGTTTGATGAGATCGGAGATTTCGACCTGTCTAAGAAGTTCTAATCGCGGGGTTATCGATTGGAGTTAACAGACAGTAACTGTGTCTCCATTTCGAGACGATCGGGCAACCTGATCATTACTCACAAGTGAACGTGGTTGAGCGTTCACATATGATAATTCGGTCGTGCCTAACGTGAGGTCAATGGCGCAGTGGAAGCGTGATCGGAGTCCTAGTCCCGGCAGTGGAAAGCATGTGCACTACTGACGAGCTTTAACAAAAGCGGTACTCGAATCTAGTGCTTTGTATCGAAACAAGTTGGCTGGAAAGTCTATCTGAATGCGACAGCTGCGACCAATTGTTGGTGACGTTCAACTTGAAATTAACCAAAACCCCCGACTACTCTTCCATTGAACCAGTGCACAGAATCTCGTACAGTATAGTATAAGGAAACGAATGGGCGTTGCTATTTGATTGGGTGAGGTTAGTTCACGCATGCTAAATCACGTGTTACTTGTCGCAATGATTGCGGTATGGTGGTCGAATGCACGTGTAACGGAAGAAAGTGGGAACACACTACAATGTATTACTATTTAAGCTGCTACTTGTTAGACCTGTGGGATGCAGGTAGATACATACGGTGGCACTGGTGCAAGTGAAACATTGGAACACTGAAAAATGCGAAATTTTTTGTGGATACGTCATTTGTGGGAATGTGTCATAACCAAATCGACAGTCAGTTCTTCCTTTTGAGTTTGGACGTGAACACATTCTATAGGACCGGAAAGTCGAGGAACATGTGAATAACGACAATCGCTTTGTTCAAAAACATCGCTATCTTTTTTAGATGACATATTTATGATTGCATCTGGTAGTAACTCAGGTGATAACGGAATGAGCACATCACCTGTCGTCAGAAATCTCACAAAATAATGTAAAATCAATTAACGTTTGTTAGTCAGCATAAGCGACCTGAGGGACATAACAGCAAACAACAATTGCGCATTGTGAGGGAAGCTTGGAATAAATCGGAAGTAATATTATAGTGTACGCATCAAAGAGGGCAATTTTTCAAGATTAGATGGAGTAGAAGCATTGGGTAGAGAAATCTGTTAATGCAAAGCAAACTCTTCTGAGATGATGACGGAAATAAATGATCAAAATGAGTTAAGTAATGCACATAAACAATAATCATGGATACTCCCTGTGGAAAAGCAATAACAAAATTGATGATGATAATATTTGGTACATCTCGGTAGTTAACGAAAGACACAATTAAATCAAAGTATACTTAGGTAATCCAAGAATTGCATTGACGATGGACAGGCGTGGAACCAAGAGAAACGTCTAAATACATATCTTTCATATCAACCACTGGAAGGTATTTCGAACCAGCGACCTAGTGGAAGATGTCTGATTTTTAACTGGCAAAACTGTGTCACAATGAGCAAGTATTTCACATAATTCTATAATCACTGCATATACCTGGTGTTTAACATGCGGCTTCGGTGGTGCTACGATTGGTGAATTCCATGTTAGTACTTCTATAAGCATTACTAGTCATTTAGCTGTAAGACAGTCAAAAACCACTCATTCTGGTTCTTCTAGACTGAAGGAAAAACGTTTCCTATTTGAAGATAGCTTGCTGCGATACCTCCAGTAAAAACGGTTTTCCCATACACCACTAGAGAGTCATGAACCGTAAGAAATTAAATGTCCAAGTATAGTCTCATCGAGATTCGCGGCTAATCTAATCAAAATGTTTAGAAGTCCCACAGGCCAAAGACCGAGGATATGAGGACCACACCTGGACACAAGAGATTAAGTGTTAAGAATGTTGGCTTTACCCAGCACACTAAACTCACACAAAAAAACACAGATCGGGAACAAAAGACTGTCCCCTCAAAAAAAATATTCGTGGGATTGATAGCCACTTCTAAACAGAGGTATCTGTTAGGAGGCGCATCTTCTAACGAAACAGCCAGGACACATCAAGCCACATCGATCGGCTGGCCCAGGTTGTGGACGACGGTGTGGTTCCACTCAGCCAATCAGATTGAAGAAGTACGGTCGAACGCCTGTGCGCTGTCTGAACTGTTTTCTCGCGTTGCTTTCTGATGCCTCTGTAACGTGATTTGCTCTGACACGATGACTGCCGTATATGACTGTTTCATTTGATTCGCCCTGTGTCTGACTGCCATTTATGATAACCGTTTCGTCGTATAAATTTAGAGCTTCTGTTGCCTAATTTTGTCTCGCTCTTCCAATAAATGGTGTTGCAGCTTCTCTTCTTATTTCTCGGTTCTGCGTCAAGCGACTGGGCGCCTAACCAAAGTGACAATCCAATACATACAGATCCAAAAGACATAAAAGGCTTCATTATTTATTGTGCCTACAATTAACGACCGTTGTAATTAAGATGAATATGTCTGAAGCAACATGAAGCAACCGACAACACCACAACACCAAGTTTGGTTGATATGGCATGAGATTGTTCGACTTTAGTAAAACGTGAATGCATAACTGTGACACTGTCTGTATGTGATAAATTTTGTCACACTTATGAACATCCACAGTGCGAGAACGGCAAGTCAACCAAGAAGTAGTGAAAACACAAGACTTGCAATTAACTCATTTAAATCGTGTCCTCCGTTTAGTTCGGATTAGATTGGGCGATTTTCCTATCAATGTTCACGTTTTGCTGACTGCGGAAGTGACTGTTTATGCTTACCTACATGATTAGTGTTAAGTAAGGTCACCAGATCGTCTGTTGCAGCAGGTTTTAACTTTTGAAAGTGCTCACGGAAGACCGTTGTAGTTTGAAATGTAAAAATTGGCTGCGGTGGTGGCGTTTGTTGGGATGCTGATTGGTTGGCAACAGCGAGAAAGAGATGCGCAAGCTGGGATAGACATTGCACCTAAAATTAAAGCTTGCTGACTGCGTCCGTAGAGTCAGCATAAACTCACGCACCTTATTTCCGCGCAGTATGTGAGATTTTGCGCGCTCTATTGCCTCAAAATTCGCCGGCTACAAACATTTACATGACGGTGTCCTCAGCGCTCTACAGCCAGGAAAGAAGACTCGTAAAAACGAAACTTTCCTCAAAATGTGAGTATCATTCTCAGCGGCAACTGGGAGGAAACCTAGATTCTTGTCTTCTTTGAGAACCATTTTGGGTCTAACACAGTCCTCAGTGTCACGACAAAAATAGTTTGCGTTCGAAGATTCTGAATTACAGGAACCCAGTCATCAAGATCCCAGTGTCGTGATGCCAGTTATAAGTATTTAAACGGCAATACTAAAACAGTATTATGCGAAATGGGGCCTATAAATACGATTGCAGATGAGGTGTAACAGTACTGCAATGTGACACTATAGTTAATAATAGGCAAGTTCAGCTGGTCAGTACATCCTGCTGCGGTACAATGGTTTAACAGTCTGGCCCAGTTGGCGAAGACAGCGCAGTGTACAGAACAATTACGTCTGACCATGGTCATTGCCGGATGCAATAAATGTGCTGCTCAACGCTTCATCAAGTTTTTGTGGAGTGCTCCAAGCTTTTTAACTATGTTCAGTGATACGCCGTCACGATCAAACGACGGACGACCGGAGTGCTCTTCGGTTGGCAGTACATTTGCTATCTCTTTTCGCTTTATTTGAAGGGAAGGAACGTTGTAACCACAAAAGAAACTGCCGCATAATCATGATTCCTTACCTCATTGCGTAAACACTACCACGCAGTCACCAATGTAATACATTACCACAAGGAGTAAGTGTTAGTCATCTTGTTGTCTGTGCCGTCGATTTGCCTGAAATGGTTGAATCTGAAAGGGGTAAAGCTCCGGAAAGAGTGATGCTCTTGAGCAACGCAAAACTGATCATCGCGTCAAAGTAGCGAAGGAGGTGAGAACCGTCCAACTCCAGCACGTGCTCTGTTAGGTGGTGCCCTCAAACACGTATTGGTCAACTGACCCCGTAAATTAGAGCGAAATCGACACAGAAAGGACTGATTGACCAGACCAACCATAACTTACGCGTAATACGAGCGCCGAGTTTGCCAATGATGTTCTGTTTACAGTTCATAAGTGTGGAAACAGATGCAAATGAGAACTAATCCGACAATTTAGTGACCACAAACATTGCGTCCTTTTTGAAGAACAAATTTAACAATGCAATCTTCCATAATGACGGAATATTTTGATTTTATCGTCATTATGTCCACGCATTCTGTACCTTTCTCAGAACATTTTGAAATGTGATCCCAATGAGACGACCCGTTTTTAGTTTCAGTAGTACATTTCGTTTTATAAACTACAACCGTTTTTAAGATCAGCCTACCACAGGCATGGGGAACAAATTGTACTGGGGCTTCACCGTGACTTAATAGACAATACTACTTACAAAAGTGTTACCGGGATTAGCAGTCGCCGTAATTTTATGGATAAACATATGTCCTACAACAGTCTAACAAAGAATACCTAAATCCCAGATCAATTTATGCTGGAGTATAATTCAAACATACTTTTTTTCTAAATCTATAATTCAACCGTAGAAATGGTTTCAAAATTGTCGCCAACTTTATAGGGTAAGCTCTTGTTTTGATGACATCTTTGAGCAGAAAATGAAGTGTTGACGAACTAGTCACAAATGATCACGAACTCGACTGCTGTTAAATATTTTGAACAGCACTGCACATAAGGTTGTCATTTGTCCTTCCGATGGCAGTCTTATTGTTTTTTTGGATTGCACATGGAGCCACAAATCTACCTAGTTAGTTAAAATGATCAATCGTATAAAACAAGTTTATGAACCAAGTAATATTGCGTCAAACAGGAGTTTAAATTTGAGGGGGATAGTAACTGAATCAATTCACCTCTTCCAATAAAGTGTCTCAGTTAAGACAACGGTTGTAAATTTTACAGAAGAAATAATGCGACGAACTTAGTCAGTTGATCATTCATGGTCGGATCAATAGCAAGCAAATAGGATGATTTAATGAACAAAAACGGGCCGAATAGTGTAAGTGGCCAAAATGGAACAAAACATAATTCTCAATATTTATCGCTCATGATGTTAGACACTGGACAGGTTTATGTCGCTTGATCAAGGATAACTGTCAGCGTGGATGCAAGTGAAAATCAGGGGAGAGTTGTACACGTGGGCCCGGAAGCAGCTGGTGTTGTCTTTGGCCATAGCGACTGTAGGGCTTGAACAAACTGTTCGTGCGAACACAGAGTCAGCTTTCGTACTTGGATAGCGATCAATTCGGCAGTGGATAACAATCAGTGGATTTCGTTAACATCTTGATTTCGTTTTCTTACTGCGGTCAAGTTAGTTAGTTGCGAGCTACAATATATGAGTTACCTATACGGAAGATAATTTGGCCGACGTTCAAAGTAGCTGAATCGACCAACACCGTTGATTGACAAACTCAGACCGAGATGAGCAAATTCCTGATGCAGTTCATTCACCTGTCTCTTTCGGTTTACGTAGTTCTTTGTTGTTTTAATTAATTCCTCTCTTTCCATTATCTGCATCGAATCTATTTGAGTTAGTAACTGAAAGAAAAGTTGTGAAATTCACACGAACGTTGTAAAAATAAAATTGCCTACCTCTTCCAGTCGCAATTGTAATTCGATTGTTTGTTTACGGAAATGTTCTTCGGAGTTTGCAAACTCTCCACGGATTTTCTCAATAACAGACGCCCACTTCTCTCTGAAGCAAGTAGTTGTGAGAAGGTGGGAAATACATCAAGACATGAATATATTGTAGCGTACGTTGCAAACTGAATTCGGAGAACAGATTCAGGCTGGCAAGTCTGCGCTGCGATGCTAATATCAGTCACATTTCAAACTTCAGACGAACTTTTCAAACCCCATAGAAAGATCGCAATTTTTACGTCAGAATACTCTCCTGATCAACATAAATCTTTAATCATATTCCACCTTTTTTGCTGGCAGTATAACGTGGGACGAAATCTTGCGAACCAGCCGGGTGTCCGAGCATTTACTGAGCTGCCTCCAATAAACGCTGATAACCTCCTGTATGAACATTCACACGGGCTCTCAAGGAGTTTCTAGCTCTATAAGAAATAAATGAAGCACAGTATTCGCTCCAGTTTGTGGTCAGCCACCGCGTACGTGTGCAACGGAAGGGCACTGTCATTTTGGGTGTAAGGTCGGCCTACGACCCTACCATGATTCGCCCACTCGCTTATCCGTACGTAGTAGATTTTCGCTGGGCCGCATTTGAACTGGTGATGTGGGAAGTACGACGCTCGTCAAAGCCGATCAGCGCTAAACTTTTGTAAATTAGGTTTTGTGTTTAGTGGTTCATGAGACCTGGTCACGTACTGATTTCTCCGGTTGCACATTAATCTATCCTGAAGTGTTTTTTTTAAGTTAGTAGATGAAATAGGCTAAGGTCATAGACGAGCCTTACAGTGGGGATGACAGTACCTATGCATTATTGGTGCGCACACACAAAGTGACTCACCAAAACTCGGAAGGAAGAGACCACACTTGCTATCTAACCTTGTGTGTAAAATCCATGTATTTGGACTTGCGTACACACGACATTGTGAAACTAACAAGGTTCTGCTGAGCGCCATTTTCCCATTGGCATTGTGACCAAATCTTCGAAGACAAAGCAATTACTGTTCTGGTTTCGAAGGCCATCATCTGTTTAATTAATTCTGAATATTAACCCATGAAACAATACATATCGGAGTCACGGACGTCATTTAATACGGTAAGCAACTATTCATTCCAAAACATAACGAACCAGCCACATGTTAACTGAAACATGAAGATTTTCCCGAATAGTTATGAAGTCCAGTTATAGTACGCTATAATAAGATACAAGCCAGCGGCCTTAGATGATACGGTTTTTTCTGTCTGATTTGCGTTTAGCAGTTTAGAAACCTTTGTTAGGCACACTGTACATCTACTACCATTCTACATGCCATAAAGGGAAGTACTTTTTTGTCGTGACAGTACTCACTTTCCAGACCAACTTGTGTACAGTTAACAGACGCTCATAAAAAGTGCAGTTCATATCTTGGAGCCACTTGTAAAGAACGACAAGGTAGTACATTGCAACAAATGCTGGAAACAATGCTTTTAAGATACAGTTTAGTTGAGCGTTTCCCGATAAGTAGTCATAGACTTCGCATGATATAAAGTATGTACTCATCGCAGCTGATCGCAGACTCCGCATTCCTACAGACTTTCAGTCAACCCTTTTCAAACAGGAGCACTAAACTCAAGTTCCACTCTTGGTAGAGTCCATCAGTGATGCAATCAGTACGCTATTAACCTCACGTTATGCATTACCAAATTGTTGTACGCAAACGATCAGCCAACTTCGCCCGTGAATAGTGATCAGGCTGCCTGATCTTTTCCATAGGAGATACAATTACTCAAAACGTTGCACAGCAGGTGCAGTGAACTCAGAGATTTCGACTCGGATCAGATACCATAATAGCGAAGTTGCTGTTTTAGTTAACAGGTAGTGTGACAGTCAAAACAGACAATGGAATTTAACCTCCTAGATAGAGCACGGATATGATAGTGTAATACAAAACTATACAATGGAAGGTGAAAAAATCACCACAGAATCACCCTGTTTATGTTAAAATGTTTTATAAGCCAGTTTTAGGAAGCAATATTATCAATGTTCGTAGTACACGCCTAACCAGTTTCACTACAAATATTAGGAAATAGCAGCTTGGAATTCTGTACAGACCACACATATATAACATTAAATCTAATATCATGTGCCGGGAAACCCATCAAAAGCGATCCGAATTAAAACACTTTGTACTGTCGAGGCTATTGGAATCAGGTTGCTTGACCCGGTATTATGTCACCAAAAAACGGTTTGTTCAGGCGCTGCAAACACCATGGCCACAAATCCACCGGATCGATGGCCAACCTGCGCGGTCAAACGTTGGCAGTAAACGATGAAGCAAATCTTTAACAGAAGTTTAAGAATTTCAGAATGAGCTAGCCGAAGACTGATTTGAATGGGAAAACCACAATCAAGTTGCGGATAGTGTTCAGTTTGAAACAATCTAAATCCTCGGACGTCTAATAGGGACTTAAACTATACTCAGTTGGTTCAATGAAGTCCACTACTACTACACGCGTGATGTAATCGACCAATCAAGTCATCGCCAATTGACTGACCAGTGACCTAGTTTCTTTGTAATAAGTCTGATCGATATCTCGATCTAACTCCATTAACTCTTTTATATAATTGTACCGGCCTGAAGATGAATTATCGGAAACAAACGTTCGCCTATATGTCTTTATTCTGGTTACCGTAATTGGCATGTTTGAAATCTATTATCACCATGCTTTTGCATACGCAGTTAACACATAAGCAAATTTAGTGAAGTTGTTTGAACACTGAAATTACGTAAGATAAACTGTAGCCCTAGACAGCATGGCAACTCACTCTAGTTGTTGTTTTTCTTGTTTCCTCTTGTCTATGCTTGTCAATAATACATCTTGTTCGAAATGTAGTTTTGCAACGAATTCACTTAATTCTCTTTCGCGTATCAGAAGTGAATGATGTGGTACGAAGAATTTCTTTTTGGCAACCATTTGTTCGTCCGTACTCAGTCCTTTTGTACGTAACAAGGTCTCCATATCCCTGATTCGATCACACGACTCTTGACTGATAACCAATTCTGTTTGTTTACGCCTTTGGGACAACCACATTTTTTCACACTTTGACTGAGGTTGGAACCATCCGATTGACGAATTATTTTGCTGATCACGCAAGGCACCTTCGGGTCCTCCATCGAATACAGCTTTGATAAAACCCTCCGTTACCTCGATGGCATGGATCTGCCGAAAGAATGAAAACACGCAAACTGAATGACAACGTCAAACGACTTTAATGGTGGTGCTCAAGAATGGTGGATTGGATTCACAATGCTGTTCTCAATAGACGAATTAAGTTTATTTCCGACTAGTTTGTTTTCAAGATTTGTGTTATTAAATCTTGAGAACAATGAAATCCTATAAATGATATGGTATAAAATACACAGCATATAGACCGTAGATGTTATCTACACCAGTCAGACTTATCGTGTGAGTCAAGGTAGAATTCTTCGGTGGATATTTAGGAATACCCTCCATTTTATCATTGATATGTACGTAATGAAACTGAACAGTTTACATCGGCTACATTACGCACTCTGTATGCCGATGGACCGTCTAATGTACCACACATTGCTTAGCTGGCCGCTCAAGTTAACAGTTTCCATCGCTGGATGACGACCATTCGATCATCCACATCAATGCACGGGAACACGTTCAGATATGGAAGTGGGATGAAATTAATGGTGCCTTTGTATCCGTATGCATAATGATTGTTTGGCGATTATTTCACAGATATTGCCTACCACTTCTGTCGCTACCAAAAGGAACTAAGACAGGTTCAGTCACGTTACCCATGAGTGTGATATGTTCAGATCCAAGCAAGCGTGTCTGTCCTCAGGATAAAAACTATCAACTAGGGTCATAGGCCGGGATCGTTGGCAGTGAACAATGAAACAAATTTTTAACAGAATTTTAAGGAGTTCAGAATGAGCTAGCCGAAGACTGGTTTGAATGGGAAAACCACCATCAAGTTGCGAGTAGTGTTCAGTTGGAAACAATCTAAATCCTCGAATGTCTAATACGGACTTAAACCGTACTCAGTTGGTTCAATGAATTCCACGACTTCAAACTAAGTGAGAGGTCCTCATAACGGGGTCCTCAATAGGACTAAACAGAGCGATCGTTTATTCACCTTTCAAAATGATCGGGCAAACTGAACACTATTCATACAAGGTTGTGGTTGGATGTTTGGATACGATTAGTTGGCCATATCCATTGTGAGATCACTGACACTGTGGTTAACACACTAGTCTCACAAACACGAGGGTCGGGGTGCAAATACCGAGTCCAGTGAGAATATGTACGACTGATGAGTATTAACAAGAATGAAACTCGGGTCTAGTGTTGCCTTATGAGGTGGGCCAGGGAGGAGGCCTATCTGAAATGTAAGGGCCTCGATCGAATGTGAGTGGTGTTCAATTTGAAGCAGTTAAAGCTCTCGAAATTCAAGCATTACAGTTCGGTCACGTTCCTCCAATTCAACGCCTGCTGGGACCCTAGTTCAACTGTCTTTCAGAAAAGGTGTCCTGAATGGATTATTCACTCGCTGATCGGCTTATCAACCGCAGATTGATGAGCGTGATGACTTTTTTTGCCCTGCCTTACTTTGCCTATATTGTCGAGTATTCTTGAAGTGTCACAATCCACTGCTTCACTTGACAGCGGCTTCAACGAGTCAACCATTGGCAACAGATATCTAGGCCCCGATTAGAACGTAGGGATAAAAGTCAACTAATGAGGTGTATATATGTGGGTCAGTCTAGCCCAACAAATATTGCGAAGGAAGTCTGCCACTTCGAACATGAAATTATTTTCCAGCACACACAGTACACCCTAAAACATGTCCTTGTAAATAGAATTGTACTTTAGAAGAGATGGAGGCCAAACTAGCCGTTTTTCAATACTGGGCTAGGGGATTACAAACCAGTTGCTTTGATCTGTGAAAAGCCTGTTTGGACCCGGTAAGCTATAGTTGAAACACCTACCGCCGTTAGTATTCTGCAACCTCACAGTACCCATTGTGGAGCTGTAACACGCTGTTGCCGCCAGACGATGTTTGAAGTCAGTCTCTTCCTCAATCAGCGGTTGCCACATTTACCATACTACCTCAGCAGCCGAGTGTCACGTTCACCGAGCAATTAGTTGCACTCACAACGTAGATGAAAAATTTGTAATGAATCAGTTTTCTCTTAAGAGTTCATTATAGCCCAGAAAGTATTCGTCTCATCATTAACGTTTTCATAAGCATATCAGATATGAATCATTTTCTTGACACCATCAAAACCCCAGGCACAATGCAAGAAAGTGGAACTGGCTGTATTCATTCGAATCCACTTCTACGGCGACCACTGTTGCTAACTTAACTCTAACATGTCGCGCATTTTTCACCTAAGGTGAATCTCTTAGTATCGGATTTTGCATTGCTATCAGAAAGGAGATTCATTTCACTACAAACAGATGCGAGTTACTCAACTAACCGATTTACACTGGAAAAAAAAACTAATGTAAGTCGAATCTCAACGTATGGTACGCCTAACCTACATCTTTGACTACAAGTTCGTTGAATATTCATTATTGCAAATGTCCGAGATGCAATCAACGCTACTGACTGTTTGTCATTTTTTCGAAATAAATGGCGGTTCTCAAAAAATAATTTTACTAGTCTACAATCATTCCAACCCGAGACTGCACCCCGATTGCCTACATTGTTCTGAAGTTCCCCATAACTTACCTCTTCTTATTAAGACTCCCTGACGCTTAAACACTAGGTGGTATGTCAGACCTTTCTATCATTGCCCAACCGCACCGACTCCACCTCGAGGTACGGAAAAGCTGAATCTTATCACATGCCACAGCTAGGCATTATCCGATCATCGGAAGGCTGATGGTCAGTATCACTAAATATGACTTCCTAAACCTTGACAGATTGACTTTCGTTCAGCAACTTTCGTGCACGTAACAACGGAACAATTCTTCACTGCTGCCCTCATCCTCACATCGAAAACTTTCTTCAGATTGTGGACACCAAACTGTTCTTTGTAAAACTGACTTGGTGCGAACGTGCAATCCTACTCCTGCAGTCTCTGATGATGTTTCGCAAATAGCGACAAACACTTCTTTTCTACTTATTGTTTTCTTCGAGGAATAGCAGATATTCTACGCAACATCGCTGAAACTGTTCACTGGTTTATGGTTCATGTTACACATGATTGATTCTGATCATTTTCACCTCAATTGTGTGGAGGTTACCATTCAAAACACAGCAACCTGCTTATTGTTTGGAAAAAATGTCCTAAATTGGAGTCGACATTAGTCTTCCTAAACGTGTCCTCTGTCTTGAGTTACTAGAACATTTACTGCATTTTATCGATCCAAAAGGGTATCTGAGCGCTTGACAAAAGGCTAAATCGATACAGACTGCCCTGATCCTGATTTCGTTAAAAAAAAATTGCTCTATCAAAATGAATAACTATCATCTCCCCTTTGTACCACACTGCTAACACATTTTACAAGCCTTCAGGCTGTACAGGAGCCTAAAGTAGGCAAGCGGGCGCCTTCGAGTGACTTCTCACCAGGACAACTACCTAACTATTGACTGAGCTGGAACCAGGATAGGGTCCATATCGATCATTTAAAGGTTTCCTCTATGGACAGACTTCATGTGGTCAGATAATTCAGCACGTCAACTTAAGACACATCTAACCCCAGTTACTTGTTAAATTGTTCCAGCAGCTCTCTCGAGTGCACCTTCCAGCATCACTCGACCATATAACAAACACCAGTTATTCCCTGCCAGATTCAATCATTCTGACAGACAATCACATTAAGTTGTCTGATCATTTTCGTCAACGTTTTAGTGTTGCTTAATTTGCTCAATGTCCGAGAGCCAACGCTTGCTTCCGGTGTTCTGAGAAGGGATGCCGTAGTGTCTACATTGTTCTATACCTAATGTTGGTCAACATTAAGAGTATTTTTGATGAGTAGTAGGGGATTTTTGATTTTCATATAGATTGAACATCACTCACAACTGATCGCAGCTGTCGCATTCCCATAGACTTCCCAGTCGGCCCAGTTCGAAAAGAAGCACTAGACTCGAGTTTCGCTCTCATTAGAGCTCGTCAGTAGTGCATATCATCGCCACTGCAGCCGGGACTTGAACCTTGTTGCAACACTGCATTGTGCAGATTCTTTTGTAGTGATAAAATACGTGTAACTCACTTTGGAAGAAACCTTACTACGTGCAGAAGTTGATGCTTCCTACAAAGTCAGTGATTGGTACTCAGCAAAAATATTCTATTACCACACCATCGACTAAGTTTACGACAACTCGGCTACCTCTAGACAGCATTCGGAATTTCACGAACGATAGTTATTCCCGGTGAATCCAGTGCTTAACTTTATTTATTATTTTCTATAGAGAATTAAACTAGTTCAATTTTACGCTACACATCGGCGAGTTGCCGACATCCTGAAATAAAACATCATCCCGGAAGCTAACAGCTTGGTCAATTCGCGTCCTGTTAGTACACAACCCTGTGTCGACACCAGTAAACATAACGAGGTTACAGTTAATTACTTCAGTTATCAAATCCGTTTTGGTATTTGTGGGTGTCAGTCAAGCAATCGGAAGGAGATAAAACAGGCCACCACTGTTGCAGAAAAATCATATCGATCCAACCAGATATTGTTTTGGCTATCGGGTGTCTCATTCACATGCTGAGAGCAGTGCACGAATTGTTTGTACGGAGACGTTGTCGTCAGCAATAGCACTTACGAGACGCAGCACAGGATGAGTGAATCGGTTTCTTTGCACACCACGGAACATGACGATTTACGGATGAACAGTCCGAAATCACAGCTGGTGACACGAGATGTGGTATTGTTCGGTCACAAGATAAAGGATAATGACGTCCAACCGCCGCCAGTGAAGCTAATCGCGAATGAGGCGGCTATATCGTTTATGTCAAGTAAAACGCTGAATTACCTTCATCTCGTTGAACTTTACAGCTGTTAATTTAACATCTGAAATCATGCTGCAATCGCTTTACACTAACCGTTGAAGAACTGTTGGCCCCATTGGTTGGAGGAGACTAATCAAACGTCTGTCGAAGTAAAACGCTGGCAAAGAGTGGATGAATGAAATCTAGATTGCAGGGAGTCAAACAGAGCCTCATGGTCGGAACACATACGATTGACGTGAGGATCGGAAGTGTATAGAAGCAAACTGAACGTGCCACAGAATATGTCAAGCGTGTCTAAAATACGGCTGAACGCAAATATTCAACGACAGAAATGGTAGTTGTTCGGGCCTTAAGAAGTACAGACCACATTAAGTGGGTCGATTTTTTCACATGGAAATCCACCACAAGTCTTCGAAATTGTTCAACTAGATGAAAGACAGCCTGAGGTGACTTACTCACTGGGTCTTGCGGTTGCGGGAATGAAAATTTACAGATCGCTGTGTGTCATGAACAGGTAAGTAAATTCCTGATTTGTTCTTCAGAATATAACATGCGTGGGTTCCCCAAAAAGCTGCCGAAGTATCTAATGAGAGCATGATCTCAGACGATTACAAATAGTAAAATGGAAGAGGGCGGTGATGTGAGAGGTAAGCGATCATCTTTTGATAGCAGGACAACTCCGCAAGGGGGTGACATCCGGAAGTGGAAACAATCGCAGAACGTTTGTCAGACTCACGGATGAGAAGTGCTGAAATTTCAGTGTGTTAACCGTGAAACAGAATAAGTCTGCCGGTGCCAGCGAGAGAATTTAGAGGGACACTTGATTCACACGGGATGAACTCGACGAATGGAAGAGTGTACTGGCCAGGCACGGAATATGACACCACCAACCACGCATTGTCAAAACAAAAATGTCAGTTCCTAAAGGGAAGTAACCATTCGAATTAATCTACGATTCAGCCAATTTCAGTCAACAAGATTTGGAAACTGCAGACAGCTGATGTGATGGACCTCTTCTCATTAACGATTTGCAGCCAGGAATACATCGTGCTTATGACGAGATAAGAGAATGGACGAAACACACCTATAGATAACAGAATCTTATGAAGCATACTACCGACTGAGACTCACATCTCGAAGCCATATGGAGTGGTCGAGAAGTAGAAAAACATGCATACTATCATATCACTCCAAGCCAAACCGACTGACTGAAAGAACTAAACGCATCATCGAAGAGTAAACTGTTGTAAAGAATTCCGTCGCCAAATTGTTGTAAACCCTCTTAAGCCGTACGCTGGTTTGTCCTAGCTTTGTAATTCGTTTGGCAAAATTCGGATTCTCGTCCCCGTAATATTAGCGCCCAAAATCTCGGTCCCGAATAGTATCCCGATTGTCCCGTATTCATCCCCAAGGCAAGCCAAAAAAGACGCGTTCAAAATATAGAGCTTTGTTCCGCCCCCCAAAACGTGTGCGACAAAGACGACAAATACAAAAGTACTTACATCATGCGCAGTGGCCAAACAGAGAAGGGCAGTTGACGGAAAAAATAGTTAAGGTCACTGATAGGCATAGCGGAATAAAGTCGGGTGAGTAAAAACTAGCCAAGGCCACCCTCTCGGCCGCTCTGAGCAGGTCCGCTAACTAGGACAAAGTCAATCGTTTTGTCTTTCTCACGACGGAGGCGCCTTGGGGCGGTAACAGGGTGGGCGCCCTAACATAAACAAAGGGGAGATACACCACTATTAGAGGGCGCATCTCCTAACGAAGCAGCAGGGTGAATCACATCATATCGATTGATCGATCCGACACCGAGTTAATTGATACATTTTACCTCACTCAGTCCATTAAGCTCAATTGGTGTGCAGCTGTGAGATCGAACGCCTATACGTTATGTGATTTTAACTCACTCAGTCCATTAAGCTCAAGTAGTGTGCAGTTGCACGATTGAACACCTGTACATCATGTGAACTGTTCTAACGAGTAAACTTTCTAACGCCCCCTCCCTGTGTAAAGTGACTTGTTATCCGTTGGACTTATAAATTTAGAGCCTCTGTGGTCTAATGGAACTCGCCTTGTTTTTCCAAGAAACGCTGTTGCCGCACCTATTCTTGTTCTCGGTTCTGGGTCAGCGATAGAGAGCACGTTATATCAGTCACCACTGATCTTGCCATTCCATCGTTCTTCGCTACAATGCAAAACGAAGGAGTCGCTGTTCTGGTTAATGCAAAATTGAATATTAGATGGTTACCACGCAAAGAAACAACCGACCGAAAAAGTTATCTGATCGAGGTGCTATATTCGAGCGTTCGTCGAAGGTCAGATGCAGTGAATGGCGGCGTTTCGATGCAATAGGGCTAGCAAGTAGAAAGCGTAGAGGATTATGTGAAGTAGGGCCCAGTATAACCGATCAGGAGAGGGAAGTATGGTCGTAAGGTTCACGGAAGTCAGTGATGTAAGCAGTGCAATCTCCACAAGCAGAAGAGAACAGACACCAGGCGTGTTACCATCATCGCTACCAGCATGGACATCATTAGGAAAACGAAAGAAGTCCGGATGATTTCCGCTTTAGCTTTAACAGACAATTGGGAGAGGACGGGTGTGATGAGGATGAACGATCGAACTATGCTACTCGTAAGAAGTCAGGTGGACATATCTATTGGCACACATTTCCCTCAACGGCTACGATGAATTACAAATAAGTTTTTTGTTCCATTGCGTAGCTAACATGTATTACCTAATTGGGTTCCCGGTACAACTTAATAACACATTAATAGCTTTCCTGGCTGTCAATACCAGTTCACGGCAGTAAATGAAGATTTGTCAGACTACAGTGATTTACCCATGGCCTCAGCATTCAACATATACAGCCAGTGAAACATTCACCCAGAGAAGCAGTAACTGCCAAGCGCTAAGTTCCATGTAGTCCCAGAACGTTTCTTTGACACAAAAGTATAGCATTGAGTTATGCTAATCGTTTAGGAAAATCAATAACAGCAATACGAGTCACATGGGTCAGCAAAGGTTTGAGGGTTGAGCATGTCACAGTTTACTGAAGGCTAATTCCGTATTTATACATTGGCCTCAACATTCCCTATTTTTCGATGGGTAGAAATCTGATCTACTGTCAATAAGTTACCTACGCGACTTATTCGGGTTTTCAAAGGCAGGCCGAACACAGCGATATAAACAAAGTTGCCCTTACAATCCCGTTTGTTAGAGTCAGCCAAGTCGAGGGTGAGTAACCATATGGATGCACACATGCCTTGTAGGAAGTCATACGATTTAACATGAAAGTAACGTTTTGAGATCATTCATAATAGTGCCCAGTGTGGATGCCATGCATTCAGTAAAATCAGTGTTAGGCTTCTCAAGATGTTGTGTCCGTCAGTCGAGGGAGTGGACTGCACGTCAAGCTGGTCAGGTTTAAGGGTAGACAAAGGACGAGACAGGTTGAACAACCAGCATGGTGATAATCGAAAGACAGAGACGAAATAGGTGTAATGCGACATTTATTATAAATATGTAGAATCAAGTAATAGTGTATTTATTCATAGTGTGCTGCTAGGGTGAGGACATCATAGGACGCTATCATTATTAGGAGTGTGAAGTTTCACAGTAAACAATCAAACTGAGGTCCATCTTCTGTGTGCAATAGGTTATCGTCAAATACTATATGGGTGTGTTCTGTGAAAAGTGATAAGATTTTCTCTCAAATTCACGGAAATATTTTCACACTTTTAAACTTAAGTGAGCTAGAGGATCGTTCAATGCACCCTTCTTTCAACATATCCAGACGAAAACTGGTGTCAGGACGTGGCCTAGAGTTCACACCTCAGATATGACAATAGCAGACACTACTGACGAACCACAACACAGACGAAACTCCAGTACAATGATGCTTTTCGAAAAGACTGGTTGAAACGTCTACCAGAATAAGTGAATAGTTGACGTTCAATTCAAAGGAACTTTACTTAAATTGTTTAGTCGCTTGAAACGGACGATGGAAATGTAACCGCGTATATGGCTTAGCACTGTTATGCATTGACAACACCCATCCATACTGGACGCCTACACGCTTATTCCAAATGAATGGTATGCCGAACTCAGTCACAGAATTTCACTATTAGGTTTGTATATGTTCCCTGCATAGTCAACCGACAGTGATTCGGGCGCACTTGCTAGTGTACGTCATACCATCCAGTTTCACCTTCCAAGCATATGTGAGACATCGCGTATAACCGGAATATCTACTTTATAATAATACTATGTATACACCATATGTATGGTGAAGTTATCATATGGCTGCATGCACCTAGTGCGGGGATCCACAAACCACGAATATTATAGTAATGCTGAACACAAATCAACTCTAAATTCATCCCTCAAAGCACCATAGATTAGTAACCATAGGTCAAAGTTAAACACTAAACAAATTCGGATGCTAAATATGTACTAATCATGATTTGTTTGAGAAAAACAATTAGAACAATTAAAATCCACGTTTATTTGCTCACAAGTAGCAGCAAAACGACTGTTTCAACAGAATGCACAAAAATATACCTAGTTAAACTTTCTCACACAAATCGAAATACCAGCCGGGTCAACCCAAGCCGAAACATCGAAGTACAGTTTAAATCTAGTTAGAGTTTTGTAGGTTCAATGGTACAGGTCAGCGTGTCCTAATAGGTAAGTCGTGAGGGTAGCCTTACCAAATTTAGTCTCTTCCTGAACCCATCGGACAACCTGAGTCCTACTCACGAGCGGTTGCCCTTCATTCATTCATTCACAACAACCACGAGCCTGATCAGAAGGTATTATGAGACGAGGAGCTGTTCAACGCAACAGTAATGTGAAATACCCTAGAAGAAAATTTTACAAATCGATGTAAAAAATTGATGAAAATAAGGCTAGACGAATGAGCCAGAAACGGTATGGATGTAGGTATGCCACTAACTGCGACACACTACCATCTCAGATAACGTTTCATGTCAGTGATTTGAGTGATCATGAACACCACAGCCAGAGAGGCGACATCTACCCACTTTTTAAGTGGAATGGTCAGGGTCTCCAAATTTTGTAAACACGTTGTTACTTGGCCACCACACAGTTTTGTCCAATTGGTGGTGATCTCACTATAGAATGTCCGATAAAGTAAACGCCCAGCTGGCATGCGGAGTAGGTGATCCAACCACAGCGGGCTGTGTAACTTGGTTAGTTGATCAACTAAGCGTACATCCTGAGCGTTCAGTAATACGCACTGGCGAGCGGCCCCATTGCTCAGGCGATCAGAACACCCGGCGTGGACTAACCAATGGAGATAGAGGTGGTCAACCGCATCAAACCTATTGACATCTTCGTTGCGAACGGGCCACGTTTCCCAATAATGGAGTAAAAAGCGTATGCAAGCATTACGTATCCCTTCTTTCAGTGGTAACCTTACGTCTTTTTGATGCCATAGATTATGCGGGTTGACAAAGGCAGCGGTATCATCGCCCATATCTAATTTGTAAACTTACAAACTAACGAGACAGTGCTATCCAAATGTATAAAACTGTCTAGAGTTCTGGCGGATTGTCTTCAATAAACAACGCCTAAAAACATTAATTTGCCATGTGAAAGTGTGAGGCACATTCCATACAAACCAATCATTCAGTTTCTGGACGGAACGGCTTGGTTATATCTAGTGTGCAATGAATGAAGTGCGGACCAATACTCACTTTTCGCACAATCATCACGGCTAGAGTGGAATGCGAAGAACAGAAGGAACTTGCACAGTTTATAAGGTCTAAGAGAAATGCGGAGCGAAGTGGCGCTTCCATCAACCGTCAGTAGTCTCGTACGCAACAACAATCTATGGTGGTTTGAATATCAGAAACCCTGATTTAAGAATTAATGGTGAGATTATTAACTCTAGTTTTAAGTTGAAATAGAAAAGACAAAGGAGTGTTGTTAGGCGGAACACCAACTGCGTAAAAAGTGTTCACGTTCGAAATTTGGTTAATTAGGGTTCGTGAATAGTAGTTAATTATTAAAAACCTAATAAAAAGGGAAATAGTGCTACCTCATTTCCACGACCAACTTCCCCTTCTGTTTCCAGTTTTATGCAGCTTTAATACAACACATTTTTAAGTCAGAATAAACAGCTCACTTTTCCCCGCATTTTAGTGATCTCTTGGTCCCAGCGGTGACATCTTCTACGACACAAGTCTTGATAAATGGCAATCCAACCGTGGATAGCCTTTAGCCAACGTTGATTGCGTGCGATGTTCGCCTGAAGTGCTACAAGTGCTCTATTCATGGCCTACCAAATAAACGGAATAGGACATTAATATTAAATTAAAATAAAAACAAACGTTACGTTTAAAAGATTATAAATTCCACTTCAGTAAAAATGAGACTGTTATCGCCGCTAACCCGATTTAGTAAAGCAATAGAAATGAGTCTCAAAACGACAGTAACGTGTGAAATCAATATCCGATCGGTTAAATAAACAAATACCTTGTGGATGAAATATTGATGGAGGATTATTTCAAGTCCAGCGATGCTTACTTTAAGCATGTAGGCAAGTATAAAGCGGCTGTACTAGTAAGGAAGTTGTTCCCCAACGCCGGTTTCCGGACTACAGCTGTTTCGAGACTCCGCATAAACTAGAAAAGCCATTCTAGACTCAATGCACATAGAGAAACCGCTTAGAAGAAACTTCTGCTAGGGCAGCTTTGACGATTTAGTACCCACTGGATCAACTACCGATTTTCAGAAGTATGTCCAGATACTTTGTAAGTAGATGCTTTGGGAATTCACCACACGGTTAGCGTTACATTCTTCTCCATATCTCCCATCACTACCGCTGTTAGGGAAGGCAATCGCTGTCTTTTACTCAAAGAACCACTGCTTTAAACACATCGAAAGCATAGTCGTCGGTGTTCACATTCCTGGATAACCGCACTTAGATTCATTGCAAGCCCTCTGAAAACTCAAGCCGCTTAGAGTTCATCACGATCGGGCCTACTTTATCAACGACCATCAGCTCAACAGATCTGTTGTCACATTCAAACGATCGCCTCTTCTGTACTCGCCTCAAAACCGCAGTAGTTTTGACAACACTAAGCAGTATGCGTGCCTATTCGGGTTGGACGACTGATAAAAAAGTTTGTTCGCCAGAGATCAATAATATATATTCCAACTAGGCTAGCAACGGTAAAATAATACCCTTCTAACATAGTCATCCTTTGGAAATAGTTTTTCTGAAAACACAGGAGCAGCTAGTTATATGACGTTTGAGTATACAGCACATATTGTAGCGAAAATGCGTCCAATAAAGCACAACCTTTATTGGCCAATACGCTAATTCACATGGTACGCGCGCGCTCACGTCCAATCCACAACACTCCGAGGTTTCCGCTCACGCGTCATGTGCACTTCTGCGTGGTTTATGTGGGTGATCGGCGCCTTCTCTCCGGGGTTTCCCGTGTGCCACTCCTCGTCCGTTTGTCCGATTTCCCTCACCGATGACTCGTCCGGTCGCTCGTGTTGTCCTTCATCTATCCACTATGAGCTTTGACTGTTCTTCAAGACCGTGTCGAGATATTCCCCCGAGTGTTGGAATAATCGGGCCTCCGATTCTGTCGTCTATCCTATTTTTCGTGCCATGTCTCGCCCGTTGGTCCCATCCGATCGAGCGATGACTCATCCGATTGCCCATGTTGTCCGCCATCCGATCGTTGAGGGTTTGTGGACGTGCCTCCCCTCCGCGTTGAGACATTCCTCCGAGTGCTTGAATACCCGCCCCTCCGGCCTGACTATCCACCACAATATGTACGGCTACTATTTATCGCTACTGCTGATCGCAAACTGTACCAAAATCATGGATTTTCGTCTGTCCGATCTCCCAATTTTTTGGTTTATGTCATCCCAGTTAGCAGAAGGTTTTAAGCAACTAAACTAAGCTCACAAATTATGGAATGACTGGGAGGCATAAACTAAACAGGAACGTGTTCTTTACGAATGTGTCAACTTTATTTCCGTTACAGTGGGGTATACCAGACGGTACAGAAAAAGACGGCGTTAACAATAGCTGTCAGCTTCGAATAACTGCTAATTCGTTACTTTCTTAAATAGCGGTTGAATCAAATGCTTCTTTTCATGTGTGTTCAGGCTGTGCAAACGCACATAAATTTGTAAGTTTGTGCTATACTAAAGTGCACTATCGTTTTTTGCAGAAAACATCTGTAACCATTATTTTTTAAGAGAAATCAAGTAAACTATGGTACTCGTGGGATAACTAATGAGTTATCAATAAGGTATTGGGGGTTATTGAACAAGTAATCCAAATGATGACCTTATGGTTTTGAAGAGGAATATTTTCTACTCATTTTAGTACTAATTAGAATACAATGAACGATGCTGCTTATAGGACTGATGATAAAGCTCATAACAGTGTCGGTTTGTACTGCGAAGATGTGCCGATATTAACCTCACCCATGCTACTGCAACCCGATGAGCCCAAACAAGGGCGAAACCAGTCACAGGTTACTGGTTTGAGGGTGAACATAATGAAACAGTGTACATATGATCAGCAATGCTTTTTAAATGGGTAACAACTAGGTGGTCCGGATAAGTTTCGAACATACGAATAAAAAAACAATTACTTCCATACGGTTATTGGGCTCTATTAACTCCGGTTTAAAAGCGCCATTTTATATGCCGCCGGGATCAGAGGACTAAATAATTTTCAGGATAATCTCCCGAAAACAATTAGAAACTGGTAACGGAATAGTTCGTACCCATAGTATAGAATTTAGCTTCTTCATTGGTTTCTCTTGCATCTTGGTAACCGTGCCCAGTTGAACCTCGTAACTCTCCCGATTACGAACAGCCAACTACAAAGAAGGAACAAATGGCTACGTTATCGTATATCACCTGACCGAAGCGGGAGGAGAAGGGACCTAACTACTAAAAATAGCTACGTCTACATTCAAACACTCAATATCTAGATGCCTACAACTTGTAAACAAACAGTCGTGCCAAAAGTGAAAGTAACACGTTATCAACAAGACAACTTTTGACGACTTGCACCACTCCACGTCATTAAAGCCACTAACATCAAAAGCAACTCGATCAAACAACGGCAACATTTACGACACTGAGCCCGCTTAACCGTCATCTCAACTAAAGCCTCTAGCCACTGATTATGAGCCGCGGGGGCCCCAGTCAGACAAAGGAACCCGACCTACCGCGGCCAATGTCTTCGTGAACGACTTCATTTCTCTACGCCAGGTCATCGTCTGTCCATTTCCCAACTTACACCAGTCAGCCGCAACGTCGGCGAACAATGCTCGGTGTGGCAAACGACTACCTGGCATCCTTAGTACATAACCCAACCATCTAAGTTTGTGCAAATGTAAAGACTGAACAAAAGAACTCGCTTGGCAATCACTATCAAGTACTCGACTCCTAACCACTTCGTCGCTTATTCGTAGGTGCTACCCGATACGAACGATCGGACGCAGGCATCGATGGCCAAGTACCCGAAGACGGCCCACGTCTTCCATTCCGAGCGGCTGCGTTTCGTTGCCGCAAAGTAACGCAATTCTCAATGTCTCCCTACATATGCATCTTCTATGATTCACAGAAACGTCTCATTGTCCTCAGCAGCGTTCTAGAATGCCGAACACCGTCTTGGTCTTAGAGATATGCGCTCATATTTCTTTCTTTACACATCCACCGCCACTGATGTGCCTTCCCAACCACAAAAACCGGTCAACAACTGGTATAGCTTCATTGTCCACTACTAAATCTAAATAATCATGGCAACACTACAGAGCCATTTTGTAATTCGGAGCAACAAAGTGCATTCCAAAACATTTAGCTGGGCGCGAAATAGCACTTGTCATTCTCTGTACTGAATGTAAGTTGTGAAACAACACTTTATCGTAAGCAGAATCAATATCAGTCAGTCAGGAGGTCCACGCGCGCGTCTTGTGAACGCTGCAGCCAAATGTCTATTGCAGTCTATGACAAAATTAAATAAAAATGACAAAACTCGACAGCCTTGACGCACACCACTCTTGGTGTTGAAACTGTCAGACAGTTTATTGTAAATCCTAATCTGAGCTGGCGTATGGTAAGAAAGTGTTCACAGTATGTTCATATACTTGGTAGGTACACGTCTGCGTTTAAGCAAATCTAAACGTGTGCATCGATTCACTGAACAAATCGTATGTTTATAATCGAGAAAAACGACAGTTGTTGGCCAGCGGTACGTACGACGCCGTTCCAGAAATTGGTGAATAGTAAAAGTCGGACCGACATGTCCCCATCTCGGAAATCCTGCCTATCTTTCTCTAATGTCTGCCCCACGAGCTGCAATGAGTCGACGAAGTATAACAGATGCCGGAACCCTAGTAATTACTGGGGCCAAGCTAATTCCCCCCATTAAAACAGTACTGATAAAACATTAGAAACTACCGGTTGTAATTCGAATATCTCTGTGCAGATGATCGGATTGATAGTGCTGTGCTGATACGATTTCCTTTGCACATGTGATGGTTCTTTCTGAACACAGCCAGCACTTCTTCAACGCTAGACGGTTATTTGGTATCAGTTATCTTGCAGACAAACTAATTCGCTAATGAACTACTCCAACAGTAAAGAACCTCAGATATAAACCGTGTATCTGATGGTGTTAGTAATACAGATCAAAATTTCAATGAGCTTACTAGGCGTAGTTTTAACTCACTCCCGAGGAATACGCCCTCTTCTGTTGTGAAAATGTTGTGTTAGCTAACATAGGCTCTAAAATAATGTTTAGAATTGGACGAGGTCTTGGTCGAAACAAATCGAACATCACTTAGGGACGGCCGCAGCTTCTGAATTCAGACCGGTTTATCAGAAAGCCACTTTCAAATAGAAGCACTACTTTAGAATTACACTCCTATTGGGACGCATCATCAATGTACACATTGTCATCGCTGGAACTGGAACTCTGATTCACGTTCTTGTCGGACATTTGTATCGACTGCTGTGCAACCAACTTCATATTAGGCATGAAAACATTATTGTCTAGATGCATGATCACAAGCACTTACAAATAATGCTCAACTTTTCCGACAGCTTTAAGGACGGATCCAATAACCGTCATGACACTTACAAGTACCGACTCAAGGGTTGAAATTTTCCAGTCAAGTATACTCTACAAGTATGAAAACTGCGTTTTCAATCTTGGCGTTGATTGAGATCTATGACTAAACGAAACAAACAAATGTTAGTCCATTCGCCTCGAAGTGTAACACAGTGGTAATCACAAACCTACATTTTCGAAAACTTTGTAAACCAGACAACGTGATAGCAATTGTTCCTGGGGAAAAAACAGACATTTCGATCGTGTGAGGCTTACCTGAAATACATGGACAATTTCATTTTTTTCAACTGGAGGAGGCAACTAATCAACGTTCCGAATAGCCCCATGAGTGCATCAGACGCGAAAACTGGTTTACCGTTTTCGGTCATCCGTCATCTGGCCAATCACATGACCAATTACATCAGCGTAGTTGTCAGGCGAGTAAATTCAAAAGGGATTTGCCACATAATTGCTTTAGACAAATTTAAACGGGATGGCAATTAGATGTCCAGATCGATTTATTGAGTCAGTAACGAGGGCTCATGGTAACCATAGTACCTAAACACATTTCTTCTGGGCGCACATTTGTGGATTGTGTAACCGAATTGCTACCGCGTTCCCACTGGCCAGGTACGTCCATTTTAGAAGAAACCTTGGCCGTTGTTTGACGAATGAAGGTATATATTAGTGACATGACTGAAGTAAACAGGACTTGGTTGCAGCCGATGTCAATCTAGAAAAAAATACTTATATGAATCTGGTAGTAGCAGAAGTCAAGATCACACTGTTAAGAAAGAGGTTTGTTCACATGGCGTTGGAATACAAGGGCAAGGAGTTGACATAACTTGTGACTCAACGAAACCTAAAAGGTGAACAGTGCAACACAAATACGAATCTCGTTCAGAACTAACCCAGTCGTTCATGTACAACTCAAAGGGATATCACTTGAATGTGTGACCACCTTTACTGTTTACTCTTCCATATGACCCAGTAGTGCAAGCCATCTGTCTCAAAACCTGGCACCTTCGCAACGGAACATGTAAACACCATCCCACACGCCTGCTTGAATGCAGGATGAAATCTTCTTCGAATGCAATTCTCGCGTACTTTGCTGAATCAAGGCATCGGGTATCAACGTAACAGGCTTCTCTTAACATTTACCACTCATCTTGACATCAATCCGAAGAAGTCTCAATCCGTTCCGCGGCCACCTATCGTTAACATATGTCTCGTTACCCATTTGAAAACTCCGAAGGTCAATTTGGACACCTAATAACATTCTCATTCAAAATTGTTCAACGTAATTGTGACAAATTTCATTTGACAACTAGGATGATAAAACTGATATAGTTGGCTCCGAAGATGACCACTTCAAACTTCTAGCTAAGTTGCATTAGAAATTGATACCAAGAGCAAAGTATCGCGGTCTACATGGTTCACAATTTGAATTTAAACGAAGTGAACCGAGCAGAATGCTAAGTCATCTCGACAAAATTATGGTAGCAGTTCGCAGATTAACTGGTTCAACATCTAAAATTCCTGATAAGTAGTCTAAGACTTAGTAGATTTGAGCCGAACGTCACTCACACTGATTACAGCTTTCGTGTCAATATAAACCTTTCGGCCAGCTTCCTTCCAAAAGGAACGGTAGTCTCGAGTTCCACTTTCGTTAAGATTCATCAATAGTGTACATCCATGTCATGGTCTGGATTTGAACTCCCGTTACTGACAACATGGAGGCCGGAAAAACGGAGTACCTGAACAGTAGCTAGATGTAAGTGCTCACATAATAACATTCTCTAATGCACTTAATGGATGCGATTTGACATGCACGTTGACAGTGTACTACCCATCGTCACAACAAAGCACACCATCAATTTCATACATCTGATACGGTAAGAATAAACAATTTGATTCCATTCACTCTTAAAGTAAAGACAGACTGTTCATTTAGTGGATATCAAAACAATCTGGACGACATCTTGTTATTACTAACAGTTTTTCTGAGTGTTGCTCAGATTTTATGTATCCGTGAAAAAGACAGCAACAAGAGTGCAAAATGCTCAAAAGAGCTCGTCAGTATGCTTTCAAACGTGCAACCGATGATCGAGTTACAGAGATACAGTTCATAACTCTGAGGTATGACTGTCAAAACTCGTAAGACAAATTGTATGACTTCAACTAACATGTACAACTTTAATGTGAAAAAATAAATGAACTATAAGACGTTAAACAGTAAATAAAAGTGAAGATCTGTAGTGTATGTGGATGAATTTGGAACAGCCAAACAAAAGTGTGCAATCTTTGTTCTGGAGAAAAAACGATGGACCACTAGTGAAAAAAAATTCAGGCCATTAGGTATGTAAAATCTGTCGACTTCAAAATTGGCATTGGCAATGATATGCACTACTGACGAGCTCTAACAAGAGCTAAACTTGAGTCTAGAGCTTCTGGCATTCGAAAGAGATCGACTGGAAAGTCTATGGGAATGCGACAGCTGCGATCAATTGTGGGTGGTGTTCAATTTATATGAAAATCAAAACCCCTTACTACTCATTAATAACTTCAAAATTCTTGGCTTATTTTGTGGGTAAACCAGAAATTACCTGTGATAAACTAGTTGTGGATGTGATGATTTGATCACACTAAACGGGAGATGAATACAATAATTGTCCACGTAGTTATCTCACAGATACATCTGTAGGAGTTTTGCTCCCGGGCAGGACAAACAGATTCGCAACTTGAAACGCACGAATCTCTTTCAGGCACAGAAACTATTATATTAATTCATTTCACACACTCTTGTCGGTCATGAACGTGACCAACATGAAATCAGAAAACAAGACTTAATGGAAAGAGATGAAAACACAAATTGAGCTGAATCAAGAGTGAGGCTCGCAGTTAAACTCGTAGCAAGCAAAACCTAGCACAGTCGTTTTTGGACACGAAGAACCAGTTCCCAACAGCTGACCAACAAGGCTTCGCCATGCCTGAGAATTTGTGGATCGTGAGCATTTGTCAGGACCAGAAGAGAGGGCGAAACACCGATGCTGTGACCTTGGGTCGAAGTGTTTTGCAATCGATAAGGTGGCTTTTGGTTTCCATTGAGTTATATGGATTAGTGGGTGGGCTAATGCACTTCTCAACTACTTTAGAATACGGTCTTTAGGCTTGGTTCCAAGTGGTCTTTCTGCTCCGCAACTGCGATTTTCCGGTGCGGGAGTGCCGATGAGGTCCAACTAAGTCACAACAGACGTCGATGGGTCACGAGAGTCAGGTGGTCGATAACAGACCTCCTGAAACCTTTAGGAAGGCCGGTAGATGCTCATTCGCTTGTAGGTCGACAACGTGTGACCCATCGATATCAACCCAGAGTAGAACTAACAACTAGTGATAGAAACTCATAACGTCCCATAACAGGCCAACCAAAAGCACATGAAGTGCAAATGTAACGAACAAATGTGAATGGTGTTCAATTTGCAGTGACCGAAGTTCTAAACTATCTATATGCAAAAGTGTGTAAACCACAGTAAGATTGAAGATGATGCTTAAGCAATGATGTTTTCAAACGAGATTAGAGCAAAAAGCACTCGGGTCGAATAAATACTTACATGTTCGACGTTTGCAATCGCGTCCTTTGTCTGCTGTATTTGCAATTCTAAGTTGCCTTTTTGTTTGGTATACTTTAGTATAACTTGTGCTTTGATTTGTTCCAACTCCATGTGAATCTGTTTGAAGAGGGATCCGAAGAATTGAGATTCAACTCAAGCATCTCAACGCACGTATTGTAGGACATAAGATAGCATGGCTCGTTAAGGATGACGAAACCAACTTAATTTGCCGATTCGAACTAGAATACGAAATACCTTAGCAAACATAGTCCCAGAACGAAAAACCGTTAATTTCAAAGGAGCTTCATCGAACCCAACAGAAGTAAAAGTTTCAACTTGTTAATCTTCCATAAAATCACTACATAGAGTGCGGAATTGTAAGACAGCTATGAACTATCTTAGTTTGTCCGAATGCGGCTGTGGATATAAACGAATGCCGTCCTTCGAACAGCCGTAAATCATTATCAGATGCACACTGTCCCGTAATACTTAATAAATCGCAAACAAACGTCCAAACTGCATCCCTGGAATAGAAGAAATTGAACAGCTTACATGAGCTGTAGAACACGTTGTAGTCGGACCATTATATGCAGCGAGAAAACAGTCACCATCATCTGCCAGAAGTAGCTTAAGGATATGGATCACGACAACAGAATGTTCATCGTGACTACTCAATACACTGAAAAGAAACTGCCTCTCAAACAGTCTACCACACAATAGTGGCTATCAAACTGAAAAGTCGAATGACTAACTTGTCCAGAACACTTTTGACCGTACAAATACGAAAAATCATCAAAGATGTACAATTCGAGAAGCCAGTTTGAAGCTAACACATGTAAACTGTCCAAATACTTGGCATTTTAAAGTAGGTTACCGAAAATACCCGGATAGTTTCCTTTTGTCGCGTGCTTTTATCCGTTCAGTACGAGAAAAACCAAGAATCTCAGGTGAACGAAAAGTTAACCAGATACCGCGGACATTGCTACGATTCCATGTTAACTACTCAACTACTCACGTGAACAACAAATGTTACTGTTCCGTAGTTGTCCACTAACGCATAAGTGAACATTTATTACGTGTTAATCTTACAATTTAACCTTATCAACCAATAGTTGTCGAATCATGTAAAAGGAGGCTACAAAATATTTCTTGTGATACTTCTAAGAGAAAAACTCACAGGACACTTGAAATACAGAACCGTACATCAGCAGCTAGACGGGAAAATTCTAGTATACCGCCCCAATTCCTGAAGTTCACTGACCATCGATCCATTCAACAAACAGCTGAAAGACATGGTAACTATGGTAACTTCAGTTATGATTGGGTAAACGTTATTCTCAAAAGCGAAAATAACGAAACCAATCAATGACCATTAGCAAATTAGAGCACTAGTTCACATACGGTGGAGGAATCAGTAATACTTTTGCAGTGAATCTAAAAATAAATCCTGCATCTGACTGAAGGATATTAAAGTTCCACAACAGTTGAATTACCGTTTAAGTCAAACACAGTAAGGACTTACCACGAAAATCGAGAAGTAGACCCATGTTGGAAGTTCACTAATTTGTGCAAAAACGGCATGATACATACAGCTATAAGAAAATTTCACTCACGCACACATGACTTAGATTACATAACAAAACTTCTTATCTGAAAGCCAAGTTAAATAAAACGGTTATTATCGCATCACTTGGAACAGCCTGCATATAGCTGTCTCACAGACTAGTTGTCGTTGGTTATGTGTTACAGTGTCTAGACAAACAAGGATCGATGCGATGAAACTCCGTAAATCCGACGACAATTTGGGAGAGTGGTTCGACTATCCCAAGTTCAAGTCTTCCTAACTGCATAAAATAACCAGAAGCTACATGTGAAGGAAATTTCCGGAACATTTTAGTCAGCGTTCCACTTCCGTGCGGATACACGTTTAATAATATAAAAGAGTTCCTTTATTGTCAGAAATGAAGTGAGTAAAGCGTTTATCCAGAGGTACCCCCGTTGTATATTAAGTGTAGATGGGTCCGCGTTCGCCTAGGTGCATTTGTGAATGATGGACTGATTGATTAAAGTGACGGCCGGAAAATCCAACCAATGAATTTTCTGCATACAGCTGGCATTATTTTACAACGAAGACCACTTTCGATTTGCACATGGAGAAACATGCTTGCTCGAGCCAGTTACATATAATCTACGATATCATTTACCAAAAACAACCAACAAAATTGGTCACCTTGCCGCGGATATGACGACGTAGAAGACACCATCTAACAAACTGACTGCGTCTCTACACATCGGGCTGCCTGAAGTAGTCGCGTCAACAGTACTTCACCAATTCACGTACATTTCAACCACACAATATACTGAACATGATCAACTAGAGCTGCTGAAACGGCTATATACTTTATTACTTAGAAACATGCTCAAGCGTTCGTTAACACGGCAGACAGCAAGTTATTCACTGTTTTATTTGCGGACGGCAATTTCGGGCACGATATTTTGCACCTCCATTCATGCTTTCCAGAGCTGATCGTAAAAGTTAGCTCAGACTGTTTACCTCAACCGGACAGTGTACCAAGGAGTGAAAATCTCTACCACGCGGGAGACCCGATACCCAAGAATCGACTACAGGCATTCAAGAGTAAAACGGGCATACTGGGACATTGTGCTAGAAACTAGCATCTTGTGGAAAGGAAAGCTAGTGCCAAATTATCATCCACCTGATCCATGGTTGTAGGATCATCAGGTCGACTGAATAAATGGCAAGTGTTCGTCGTATTCAGCAACTTAACGTCTTCGACCCCAACTTCACGGAGTTACCACACGCATCTAGAACCTACGGTGAGGACATCTTAAAATCGATTATTGTTACCTCATACCCGATTCTTCAGAAGCTATCAAAACTGCACGATAGGGCTACAGCACTTATTCACCTCTTCACAACGGAGTACTAAAGCAATATGCCAGGGGGTCTAGAAAGACACACAGTGAGTTCTTCCTGGTCCCCTTGATAGGGTAAACTTTCCCAGGCTAATGAGGTTTATAAGGTGTTTTCCCAGTTTCCGGATGATGACCGTGGCAACCTTGCTAACTATATACGATTCGCGTTGTTCTAGATCAATTGTAAGAATAAGGAAAGCTGAATGATTATCAGCAACGCCACTGCCCAAGCCCATTAACACTACCGATCAACGGATAGCAGGAATTTAGAAACGGGTTTCCGCGCGCTATTAATTTGGTCGACACGCGGGGATTGTGGATAAGAGCCATCGGTAAAAATAAACCACTGACTATCGGACAGCGCAATCATACAATAATCAAAATGGTTATGTTGCGAAGTTAGGATCCGCTCTTGGCCGACAATATACTGCAAGTGAGCTTGGACGATGTGGTAAATGAGACAAACTGGTAAGCCGTAGGATAACCGACCTGCTGTTGCCCACTGAGATGAGCAACTGATAGAGAAATAAGTGGGGTTCAATCGATGCTACAAATTGCATGATGCAATCAAAAGCACAATAAATACCTATCCTCAAGTACATTATACGACATCATCGATACTTTTCAAAGGTATCCAAATAAGTATCAGAAAAATCCACTCCTTGCATTCTAGCGTTCCACTGTGCACAATAAACAAGATCTTCTACTGTCTAGCACATGAGTGTAAGAGATGACAATCCTAAATGAAAAATGTTGTCCTCACCATGTTCGGTTCTCCCACTTCAAAGAAACTAGTGAAAAGCCCAATGTCACTGGAAGCGACTGCATTGAATCAATCTACCAGTGTTGACTAGCCAGTCTAGTGTGAATAATCGATAATTACAGCCAATTAATCAAAATACTAATGTTTCGTAGCGGATTTCTGTCACCAGCCGGAAACCCCACATGCCCATTGGTTGAACTGTGATGTGGCTATTGGGAACCGTTGACCAGAAAAGCCTTATTAGAAAGTCTGCAGTTTTTGATCACTCTCAACTCAAACAGTAATCAAACCGGTAGGGTTGGTTATAACGACCAGGAAATCGAATGACCCTTGTTTACAGGATCAGATAAGTTACTTGGGGATTAAAACTGCTCCCTCGGTGTAGGTGATCGAAACATCGTGCTCGCATGTAGTAAAAAAGTGGACGGTTTTGTTTCAGCAGCACTTACTAGCCAGGCACCATAACTCTTCGGGAATTCAGAAGACACGCCAGTCTGTAATCGCAGTAACGTTTCGTTATGATGTCTAATAGTGACAATATTCGCAACGGATATACAGATACCGGCTTCTACTTCAAAAATCATAAAGATATGTATGTATTGAAATTTAAACTGGCATAAAAAGGTCACAGGTATTCGTTACAGAAGGTCGATTGTACAATAGTACACCGGTAGTAGGGATGGGGGTAAATTTGTCCTGAAACTGCCTTTTGAATACATCCAAAAAGCACGCTAGCCAAAGTGAGGTTGCTCTCGCGATCGACGACTTTACTGTCGATTGATATGACAATCAGTCCTTTAACTCAAATGAAAACTGTATTTTCCGCAGTAACTGATCCTCGCTGGGAATGCAGACATTTTAAAAAAACAGCCACTCTCCGGAAACCACAGTCCTGGAAACAACAGACATAATATCACACAATAGTATTCATACATAAGAAAAAACAAGCGGTTGATCAAATGTCCAAGTCATCATCTGGATCCTCATCATCCAGGTCGTCGAAACAATCGGGCTGATAATGAACACGTGCAACACCTTCTTTCTGTCCGTTTCCTCTCAACTGAGACTCACCCAACTCATACGGAAGGACAACTTTGCTGCGGGCTTGTTTTTCTGTCTCCGTTAGTTGCAAAGCAAAAGAACTTTCTGGCTGCGTCTTTGATTCAGATGACTGACGAGTCTCGGGAGACGGCGCAGGAGACTGATTTAGCATAACCCAATTGAGAGGATCAATCTCAATCAGCGCACGTTCCAAGAAGGTAGGTTTGTTCACCACTCGAAGTTGTTCTTTACCAAATGCATACAAACCCTGTACGGCACGTCGGTGCCATAACGATACAGTCTGTTGAATTCGACCGGCAGAATTACCTGCACATGACAAGATATTGGAAGATTCACAGCGAACAAAGGAAACTGAGCACTGTTCTAAAATACTGACAACATCAGAAGAAACCGACAGCAGTGTGCCATCACGTGACTTGAGAGGGTGAAATAAGACAGTGATACGGTGAACGCACGGATGAAGTGACAGAGCAAACAACACACCGATCACATGTCGAGCCCAAAACTCGAATTCAAACTCCGAAGGGCAATCAAGAAGAAACCAAGAAAGGCAGTCAATTAATATATGAAAAGACGAGTGAGGTGTCTCAGGAGCGGGAGAGATATTTTTACGCAATACGTTCAATAAACCATCAATGTCATCAAAGTCGTCCATCATCAAACATTTGGATGAAAAGGGTGGAGTTTTGAGTTCATGTTCATATGAATACAATCCGGAAGAAATTGTGATACATGGAGAGAGTAGCAGAGCTTCACGGAGCATGCAACGCCATAAGTATTCCACCGAGCCTGGATAGGTGTCGTCGATGACACAAAGGAAGCGGGAAGGAATTTTGTTTTTTAACAGATCTAGCGCACGTTGTTTTTGCATTTTTGACACGTCGCCAGCTGAAACCAAAAGAAAAATTAGGAAACAACCATTTTTGTCAAGGCTTAACGGCAAAAAGATGTGGGAAAGGTTCACCTGTGGGTAATCTGGGCATTAGCTTCATTGGGAACAGAGTTATGAACCGTGTCCTTCCAGAGAGAAGCCTTACTAGTTGAGCCACGAGGACAAGTAGGAAACACCACACTTTCACTCACAAACAATCCATCTTAACGTGTCATACGAAATCCACCAAATTATCTAGCAACGAAATAACTGTGGATTGATTTTCCTAAAAGATTAAAGATAGAAAACGTCAGAGGTACCGCGGAGCAGCGCAAGCGAGATGCAAAAATTATCGCAGTACTCGTAGATAGTTAATTAACCACTATCCTCACCATGTCGTTAGTTATAGGATACAGAACTGAAAATGATAACCTATCATGCACGAAACTCGCTTAACCCATTTTGGCTCACACGTTTTGGGTTTTGCGGTTGTAACTTATTGCACCGCGTGTGAACCGTACATCGCCATCTCGTTCAAACTTGAACGGGAACACTCTAATTAGCTTAGGGCTGCAAATTTGACAACCGAAGATGCTATCAACGTAAAATCTCGCGTACAAACAATCACCACGTTAGATCGATTCATGTTTCAAGCCTTTGCACAATAAGGCTGTCGCCATGTGACACGCGGGCGCATGTGGGTTGGAGACTGTCAGGCAATCCAAGTCGTGAAAGGAGATGAGGCGACAAAAAACTGGAGCCAACGTCCGCGTTACTAGTAGTAGTCAGGCGTTACCGATGGACCACAGCAACAACAGTATATGTGGCTGACATTTCGGCATAACTCGTATGCCCACAAAAAAATTTGCAGTCTGGGGATGTAAGACAACGGAATGGGTGGAACTCAAGCGATAAAACGTCATAACTGAACTCAAACAGTCAATGTTAGTTTTCACACGTTAGAAACAAACGACCGAACTGCAGGTGAGAGTAGAAAAGTGTCTGCAAAACTGTTTTTTGCAGCTTCTATCTCCTCGCAGCATCACTGGTCCCTAATACACGGACATCGCAATCAAACAACGACAGTCATGAAAGTAAGCCTGATTAGCCCAAGTTGAACCTAACATCCCTAGAGACGTGAATCACATGGCCCCTAGCCTAGGAAATGATCAGGTTCCAAATTACTACTGGCTGCCTTCATTATTCTCTGCTAGGTCATGAAATGACTACCTCATGCCTTAGGCGAATGAGCGGAAGACCAGATTAAATGGCGTAGCAAATGACGGGGACAGAATTTTTACACACGCCTCAATCGAATGAACAACAACAGATCCAAAGTTCGGATTACCCGAATTAGCAAAATATAAGTTAGCATTTGACGTTAATGACCATGAAAAAGAAAGAAATCTCAATTCAATTGGGGCACGTTGCATCTCGGAGTAATCCAATGAGATTCAATTCTTTAGATCCGCGCGTCGCGAGTACCAACATAATTAAGTTGATCCAACCAGGGAGATTCAGTGCGTTCAACCACACTGTGCTGTTGTGGCGGCAAGTTATACTCACACCAGAATCGACTGATTTCAGCAACGCATAAAAGTGAATTGGTTGAAAACTCTCACACCGAATAGCTTGGCAAACGGGTGTGCTGAGTCCTCACCTCCAGATTTTATCCCTGACTGCTTACTGATACCGCACCATATAGGACTGGGAACAAAAATCGACGGCCAGATATGTTAAGATGATTTACGTCCTACGTTCTAGGCGGAGACAGTACGCAGAGGCAGAATAGTACCGTCCTATCGGTAGCCTAGGCACACGGACCTTGAGCTTCAGAGAAGCGCTCCTCGGTCATCAGAGATGATCCGTGTTGGTCAAGATCGTCAAAGACCAAACGATACGGACCTCAATCTTGTTTCCAGTCCTCTGCCACTACTGACATAACCTCGTAATTACTTTGGTGTTTAAACGATATAAAGGGGAGGAGACTTTCAAAACTTGCACAGTAAACTGCGCATTGTCATGCGACACACAAAGTACCATGTAGAATACGTTGTTAAGTCGCGTGGCCCAAACTTAGACAGGGTTGACCAAAACAACGGAATCCAAATCTGCGGCCATGTGATTGGCAGTTGGGAGTCGTTGACACTAATGTCAAGCCTGAACCAGTAAGGTCATGATGAATAAAAGCAGCTTCCAACGATTGTAAAAAGAACGATCGGACGCAGGGACCGATGGCCAACACGGCTCACGTCTTCCATTCCGAGCGGCTGCGTTTCGTTGCCGCAAAGAAACGCAATCCTCAATGTCTCCCTACATATGCATCTTCTATGATTTACAGAAATGTCTCATTGTCCCCAGCAGCGTCCTAGAATGCCGAACACCGTCTTAGCCCTAGAGATATGTTCCTATATTTTATCCCCTACGCCTCCACCACCGCTGATGTACATTCCCAAATACACAAAACCCGTCAACAAACTTCATTACTGAACATTGAACCCAAGCAATCACAGCAATACTGAAAACGTCTGACAACTTGAGGACCCAGAGCACATTCCGAAATGTACAACAACGTGTAAAATAGCGTCCATCACTGTCTGTGCTGACTGATAATTACTAGTATAATTGCTAGTATCAAGACCAATCAGTTTTCCACCAGGTAGGAGGTCCACGCATATATCCTGTGAATGTCTCCAACAGTCCTCTACTGCACAGTCTATGACAAAATTAAATAAAAATGACAACAGTCGGCAGCCTAGACGTACGCCACTCTTGGTGTTGGAACTGTCAGACAGTCCATCGTGAACCCTAACCTCAGATGAAATATGGGAAGAAGATGCCCACAGTATGTTCATACACTTGATAGGTACACGTGTGCGTTTAAGCGAATCTAATCGTGTGCATGGACCCACTGGATCAAACGCAACTTCAAATTCCAGACATACTGTGGCTGTTGGCTCGCAGTACGCATTGACGCAATCCCAGAAAGTGGCGAGGAATAAACGCTGGTCCAACTCATCGTCGTCCAGGATGAAACTCTGCACGTTCTTCCCTGATTTCTGTCACCCAGTTGCAGTTAGTCGACGGAGTATAACGGATGCTAGAATCCTAATAATGATTAGGTTCAAGTTAATTCCCCTATGGTTCTCGCAAGACCCGCAAACTCCTCTCTTAAATGTGAAAACTATTATCAAGTGACCCCAGCCGTCGTCCACGCAAGTTGGAACAACTCAAGTTAATTTCAAGAAACGATCTGCTGACCGCAACAAGCTCAAGGAATATGGCCTCATCGATCACCAAACACATCTTAGCAACTGGTCACTTGGTTGACTCCGTCGAACCATTCGAAATACTGTAACGTAATCGCAACTTGAAACCGCTAGCGATTAGTGAAGCAATGCTAATCGAACAACATCGACCAGTATTGTGTACACAGAAGGCACAAATTCAATCAATCTTCTTACCCTGGAACTGACTGCTACATTAGCGCTCGAAAGGTCAAAACTATGTGGTTAGTTCGTTCAACTTGTGTTGCTATGTTCAGTTTGTATAAGAATTTGTTGGTTTTACGTTAGCGACTGAAGACATCCCGAGATGTCTTTTCTCTGTTTTGGCTAAATTTACAAAGGGAACTCGGTGTTTTAAATTTTTGAAACAAACGAGTCAAGGCTCCTAATAACTCCTCTTCACCTTCTTTGAAAACCATCTGCACAAGACCATCTGGGCCACCAGTCTCATTACACCTGACAGTCAAAAAGTAATTTCGATCCTCGGTTTTAGTAGGTAGCTCTAAATAAACTGACCATGGTGCTACATTACGAGTTTGTGGCGGGAGGCCAGCTAAACTGACTCTCCAAGTGTTTCCGTCCACCGCTCGAACCTTCTGGACTTATAGATGAGTGTGCCATCTCCCTCGCTGATAGCTTCATTGACAGACGGTCGCCTTGACTACTAGTACGGATAAGCTTGAAGAGTGTTCCTTGAAGCAATAGCGGTTTCCATTTCCTTAACTGTCTTCGTTAGCCAAGTCTAATATACGGAGATCAGGCGACACCTCACCTTCCCACGGATACCCCTCCCTAACTTGTTATATGAACTCTCAGGAAGAATGTCCTGTTTAACATCTAAAAACTACACGGATTTAGCTGAGATCCAATGTTAGTTTAATCGATGAACCACCGTAGTGTTCGTCAGTGTACACCGTAGCGACCCTATTTGTTATTGTCAACTAAGTTGGAGCTACGAGTGCCATTTGTACTCTTCTTGTTTCCAAATTTTGCATGTAATTAAACAGTTATTTGAACGAGTAGAGATACCAACAAGTACCCCTCGCAAGCAAACGTACGACCCCGTTGCATGCTCACTTGTCGCTCCGCTCTGTT
>LUCH01017359.1:0-46641 GCA_013368495.1 Paragonimus heterotremus
CTGTTATGATGATGATGATGATGATGATGATGATGATGATGATGATGATGATGATGATGATGATGATGATGATGATGATGATGATGATGATGATGGTTTCCACCTGATTTGTAGTCCTAGGTTATAGTTTTCTTGACACGATGCATTTCAAAATCTTCAGTTATGGCCTCTCAACGCTGTTCGGTCGTCGACTAGATAAATGGTGAATTGAGATCGTACCGTATCTTCACTATCTGGCAGTTGACGTCGTTGCTACTGAACTATTTGAAGAAAGATAACACAAAACATTGTAAAGCGGTATGTGTGTACACATTAATGTATAACACTCCTTAGGCGTTTTGTGTGTTGAAATTTCAAAGCAACCACTAAGTTTTGATAATGATCCCATATCATTGTGCTGTTGCTCCAACCGAAAAAACTGAAGCTTCCTACGAAACCCCTGACCGAAATACTTCACATGTGTCACGAAGTGACGTAGGCGGTCACAAGTCTATTATTGCCCCTTTACAATAGGTTTGCTAATATTCAACTCGAGCTGTGGAGCCCACGTCTTCGCAAGCTTGGATGACCCGTTGCGAGTCGATGGTTGCTGGTGGCTGGTGCATCGATTTATTCATCATTTGCATCCGTATGACGCTCTTCACTGTCATTCAAGACTGAACACTTATGCTGATCTGTTTCATTAGATCAGAAAAAAAACTAATGTGGCGCGTTGCCTTCTGTTCTGTTTGAGTGGGTCATCCGATGGGCTTTTACGTGTGACTTTTGCTGGTGGAGTCAAATTTCAGTTATCGTATCACTCGTTCACCTCCAGACTTTCTCGACAACCACAAGGTGACTGCGCTGTATGCCTTAGTGATGATCAGGCACCCATGATAAAGTATATCACAACCAAATACTTCGATGTCAGGATTTGGTGGAGGCACTGAACTCCGTGAGCTCCATGTTACCGTTGTTGGAAGTCGAAAATGTTTCCGGCTTATACCACATAAGCAAACGTTTTCACAGGTAGCAGCTATGGGTGCGACCTATAAGTTCGTTATTCAGATGATTGCATGAGTTTTGCATATACATGCGTATACACAGGACAAACAGCAACCCTCGTTGAAATTCACATACCAACCTGGAAACACGATTTTAAAATTTAATGCACATTACACCATTGGCCACACTGAGCGAATGTAGCAGTTATTCTGGTGTCTGCATCTATGACTCAGGCAGTGATATATTCCACTCCTATACTTTTTTGCGTACAATGTTTATTTGGCATGCGTCAAAACTGTACTTCAGCCATCAGTTAATCTCTGCTGTACTGTTCGTCAATTTTTCAGATCGTTACACTGTTTTTGAGCCGGTCATCAAATGTCGAATCATGCAGCAATGATTGGTGTCAGTAACATAACCAACCGGACTGATCCAAACAGCCTAAAGTCACGAGTGTTTGTGGGCAATCTAAATACGGTGCACATGATGAAACCGGAATTGGAATCGATATTCTCCAAATACGGAGCGATCATCGGCATATCAGTTCATAAGGGTTACGCGTTTATTCAATACGCCAACGAAACAAGTGCACGTTCCGCCGTTGTTGGAGAGGATTGTAAAGTCTACTACAACATGGCTTTAGGTAATAACATCCACCGTTCCAGGGTTGTATTGCATGACCACTCGCCTTTTCCCATTTTCACTCCTCTGTACTGTTTATTTAACTTGCAACATTCATTATGCTCTTTTCTTTTTCTGCTGTACCGCCTCAGATGTAACCGTTGCCTCGGAACCGAAGAATCGAAAACGCGGTCGCTCGAATATCAATTCGCAACTCACAACTTGGTATTTTTCTTTCTTGTTTTTCCATAATACTTGATTTGTCCACAGGAATAACTTGGCGAGGTACGATTATTTTCGTTCTACGAAGGCGGAAATCGCTATCGGTTGAGCGGTGTCGACGGTTTACTTGTATTTTTTGGGTGATTGATGCCAGGGGCGTAGCTGGTTCCATCTTGAAAGATTTTGAGATTTTGGAAATAACTTCATGTTGAAGTTACTTTATGTCGCGGCAATTATTTTGCTTTTTTGCCTCCTTTGGTACGCACTCATGCTTAAGTTAGTGTTCTGATAAGAAGAATCTTGATCACGCCTCTGACTGGTATGAAGTAGGCAGTCTTGCGGACGATATTCGCATCTGACTGGTGTTATTTTGCCACCCTGGATAGATTGGATTGGTGCGTCACCGCACCACAGATCATTACAGCTTTGTGATTTTTCGGCTCTAGCCCACTTTGATTCCACAATTCAGCCTTCATACTATTTCCCACCAATTTTGTCATGATTCACCATGCATTTTTTTGCGCTCTCGATTCATGAAGTTGTCTTCGTGTTCCAAGTCCCAGCGGTTGTTTCCTAAGTATTCAACAGTGTTCAGTCAGTTGGCCCTTTTAAACACTCGTAATTATTTTTTTGTTCTTCTGTAACCTTGTATTATTCAAACATATCTGATATGGACCTATTTGGAGATGGGTTTACCAAGCGTCTAATGTTGTGCCATTTGATTTTCGCCGACGGAGTAACCAGTGTTTGTTTTGTGCAATTTTTGCACAGTATATATTTTCGGGATTGAATTTTACTTTTTTGTATCCATTTTTTTCCTTAAGCCTCCTCCAAATTGCTGTCTGTTTCGACCCTACTTTTGTCGTAGTTCTCTCGCACATTTTTAAAAACTCTAACTGTGTAGTCTTCAGTAGTTTCGGTTTTTGATTTGTCGACTGTCATATCTGTTGACGATTGCGATATTTTGATTAATCTACTCGATCGTAATTTTTCGAAGCGATTTGCCGTAAATTACCCATCACTCAGTTTGATTTTTCAGTACTAATTATTTACATCCATTTTGGTGGTTTGCTAACGCAGGCTGCTACGGAGAGTGTTCAACGTGTTGACATCCGTTTAACTAGCATATATTTTGAGTTTAACTATTTTGTGTATTGTTTTTCTTAATGGGCATGAACCCGATTTCGTTGAACTTTCATCTTCTCAGGTTGATTTGTTAATGTAATGTGGGCATTTTTTGAATGCTGTTCGGACGGTATAAGTACATAATGTGTTTGCTTTCTGTGATTCACTCGTCCAATCCAGGTTATGAAAGTAATAGCAATGTACTGCTTTTACTACGTTTTTTTAATTTTTAAAAACTTTACTTTTTAATCTCCTGTTTATTTTGGCTTTGGTCTCTTGCCCATTGGTTTGGAACCTACTCATCTTTGTTGATGAACTTTCAGTCCTTCATTAACGGATTTGGCTATACAAGCGCAAACTCTATCCAGTTTAGCTAGCAACCCAGTGCTTTCCTCGTTGCAACAATTGGGACTTGAAGGTATTATGGGCCAGCCGAACTTCGCTCAGTTTGCTGCAGCCGCCAGTTCAGTGTTGTCAAGCCCTACGCCGTTTGCTAATCTGGGTTTGGGATCCACACCAACCCCCGTAAGCACCTCACGTTCAAAACACACGCGATTGTCATCGGTGCAGAGTACACCACAGTCAGCCTCCACCACGCATTCGTCTTCGTCCGCCAAGCGCACGCGTTTGGATGGAATCAACAGTAGCGCAGGGCAGTCCGGTCACCACACGCTTAATCAACTTCCAGCTGGTGCCCGTGGTCAAAATTTGGTGTCTTTGGTTTCGCCATCCGATAGCGGAAGCGTTTGTCACTCTGGTCCAAAAGGCTCGCAGAACCGACAACTTACGAGTCCATCCGGAGTCGGCTCTTCCACAGATCAACAACGTAATCATAACCGTCCAACCACAACTGTAGGGTCTACCCAGGTTCGTTCCCTTACAACGCCCGCTGGCGCTCGGCAGTGTAAAGTTGAGAACAGTGTTGACGTGCGAGAGACCACCAACCTGACTTCGAAACGGTCTGTGGACATATCTAGAAACCCGTCCTCTGGAACTGGCATCTCCAACAATCGCACTGCGTCGGAAGGCACTAACACCTCTGTTTCCGGTACATATGTCTATTATAGTTTTACTGTTTTGCTCCAGTATGTTTCAGAACAGAGGACACGTTTCCGTCAGACATTCTGTTTTAGGTTACACGCGTAGAAAATGAGCGTCCAAAGCATTAATGGACAGTTGTCACACTGTTGCCATTGATCTGTCAAATAAGTTGACAGTTGGTGACAACGGTAATCCCAAGTGATACTGTTTGAACTTGCGCGACCTTGATGCTTCCGTTTAACTCCGGAAACTATGGGTATCTGGGTGTCGTAGGAAAAGGGGATAGATGTGTTGATTCTTCGTTAAAAATATTTAACTTGCAATGGGCATTTCAAATGTGATATATTTAGACTTTCCATAAGGTTTATAGGATACACTAAAATATGTTGATAACAGTTAGCCAATCTTCTTAGTTTGCCATGGTTTGTTTCTATACTGCACGTACCGTGTGATGGTGGCACATCTCCAAACGATACTTGCTGAAGTTGATGCACGACATGACGGCGTTTGTTATCGTCCATTGTATATTGTACATATTCAATGATATAGCTTGTAAATAGTGGTAGTACGGTCTGTTTAGCTCCCATCATTGCCTGTTTTTTCTTTGTCTACCATTTCGATGGCTGTTGATGTTCGGGGTTAAGCTTCGCAACCAGAACTTGCTACATCAGTTAGATTCTCCCATCGACTGGCAAGTTTTACGTATGTAATTAATCGCTTATCGGTTGTTCATAATTTAAAGTACTTACTTCGTTTCGTTGGGTGTTGACTGTTTTGTTCTATTTTGCAGTTCGTCCTTCCGCGGAGGATATCTTGATTTGCGGTAGTTGCCGTCGTCTTTTCGATCAAGTGGATGAGCTGATTTCTCATAAGATGGCAGGCTGTAGCTTAAGCCATGCAACTTGTCAGTCCTGCCGTTGTCGCTCAGGTAAGCCGGTTTCTTCTCGTATTTGCATTATCCTTTATTTTGTTGTTTCCTGCGTGCATTTCAAATTTCATTATGTTTCGCCTATTTTGTGAGAATATCCTGTCTGTGATTATCCTCTAGAGACCAAATGACATGGTCGGTGATATGTTTTACGCGATGAGTTTCCGAATTATTTCTACTGTCGGCCAACAGTGAACAACTATTTGTATATTTTGTGTTCACTGAATGCAGAACCTTTTTCGTCTCGTTTCCATCTATCACAGGAGAACCGGAGAATCTGGAATGCGCTTATTGTGGTGCCAGTTTTCATAGTGCTTGGAAATTGATGCATCACTGCCACAATGATCATGGTTTAACGATATATACATTGCCTTCACCGAATCACTCCCCGAACACTGTGCAAACGCACCCAACCATTTTACCGAGTGGTAGCAAATTGACAGGAACTAAAATCGAATCAGGCGTTGGCACCAGTGAAGGACAGAAAGATACTGGAGAGCCGGAAAAACACTCTGTCGTGGAAAACGGAAACCAGTGTTCACTTGTTCACAAAGCACCTGCCCAGCTGCAGCTGGCCTCCCCTGCCACTAGCCTTCCTGACGGACAGAATATAAGTGATTGGGAAGCAGATGCATATGAAGACGGCGACAAAGGGTCACGTTCTACAACGGAGGTGCACACACTTACTGGCTCTGGAATGACTTCTCGTAGTAGCTCAACTCATTCAGTTGAAGAAGAGACACAAAGGGAGGAGGCTTCAGCTGCAGATGTTTCGCACTCACTTTCGGATAGTGGTAAGCCTTCCCCATCTATGCAAGTAACTCGCAGACGTCGCGGCGAGTATGGTCGTCTTGAAACCAGGGTTGACGATGATGACGAAGATGATGAGGATGATGTTGAGGTGAAGGTCACCAGGACTGCTTGACTTAGTGAGTTTTTCTATATGCGGGCTCCTAAGAGCTTAATTTCCGACTGATTTTAGCTTATGTTTCTGCCCTGTTTTGCTTCTACTTGATCTCATCTTGGTCAGTTAGGGTTATTAGAACATAGATGGATCACTTTGACCATTTGATAATCAATTATGTGAAATAAGTGATGTGGATATGCAACAACACTTTGTATTGTAGGAACAGCCAACATACTTTACATGTGATTTGAATCGATTACTATTCTGTTTTATTTTTTGTTCGCACACGAAAGTTTCAAAAGCCTTACAGTCGCTGCAGCCAAAGGTCACATCGCTAGATTCTGTTCCCACACAAACCTTTGCTCTCAACTCTGACTTACCTGTATATGAGTCTTTCTCCCACTGATCATCAACGTGGATGCCTATTTGACTATGACCATTTGAAATTCCTGTTCATTTTATTTGGGCCATTTGTGGTGTATTTGATTCTTTTTGTTTTCTGACCATTGTTTTAAATTCGTTGGCATATGGAAAACCGTGCGGATCTGATAGTATGATAAAAAACTGTTGTTCGTCGCTACTTCCTCTTCTTTTCGATAAGTGAAACGCAAGTTCGTGCTGCACAATTACGTCACAAAGTATTACTCATAAAGTGTCTTATCAACGTGATTAAACTTTCCACGAGCTTTGTAATCCATAAACGCTATAAACTAACGTCTTTTTTTGTTTCCCGGATGGACATTGGCTGTTTCTCTTGTGATAGTTTGTACGAGAGTGTATTCGGTTAAAGGTGGTTCTAGTTCTTACTAGCGGATTCTTTTGCAACCACAAAACATTGTTTTGTACAATGGTTACTTTTTAAATGACTTTCTGTCGCTTCCACAGAATCATGTACGCTTTATCCATCAACAGAGGGCGTTGTCGTACTCAAACATTGGTTAATTTCAATTCGTTTCTTTGACGTTTTCGTCACAATTTTCCTCGTCGTTTTGTCTAGTACAGTCGATGCAGATGTTCTCTTGTGTTTGTATTCAGTCATGCCTCTCCAGACTGTGGATTTTTGTTTCCAGATAGCTTTTCCTTACCTGTACCCTCTTCTTGCGTGCTACTAAGCGGTGCCAATGTATTGTGTGACGCGAATCAACATAACGATGCGTTCGTTGAACACATTGGTGATCCTTAACTTCCGGAAGGCTAGTAGGCTGGAAGTATGGAACATCACCCAGAAACGAACGTGTCTTACATAGAACGGTCTAACAAGGAAGGCAGTTGTGCCAGGCTGACAACGGAGGCCGGGACGCGTTAATCGTATAAAAGTGTGTGTGGTTGAGGCCGTGTATCTTCCAACACGTTTTTATTTGTGTCTGACACTAATCAGCTCCCTAACCTGTGTTGACCTAACACTATGAGGCGTTGTTCATCGCCCCATCCGAAATCGGCACATTCGTTCGGCGTTTTATCTTATTGACCTACTTTTTGCTACACACTGCCTCTGAGGACTAGTTTTTTAACCAATGAACCGAATTTTGATCTCAGGGGTGTGGAGAAGTAGCGACGTGGATGTGGGGTATTAAGTCGAGAGACTGTTTGAAATGCTCAACAATTCAACCTTCTTGACTAAAGTTCGGTCAGATTTTTGGCATAAATTCGGATGTGACTAACAGTCATGGACAGAGCGATCTCATCTGTGACCTTTAGTTGCATGGCTTATCTGGGACTGCACTCACGAGGGACATAATCGGAGCCGCCAACTCATCCTCACCATCGTTTTAAAGCTTTGCCCGACCCGTTAACGTCCACGGGTTTACTTAAACAGATAACGACGACACGGAACACAGTTCTTCACGGGGTTACGGGCTAGAAGTAAATATCACTTGAATATCCTGTCCATTTTCTTTCGGGTGGCAAAACGTATATACCTCAAAGCATGTCCTCCTGATGAAGTGTGTACGACAGCTAAAAGTATTTTCATTCGAAAATCCCACAAAGTCTGTTCGTTCTGCTGAATATGTTTGAATTCCGAACACGACACAATGGTTCAAACTGTATTAAAATCGGATCACAGTACCTAGAAGTTTGCGCGAATACACATACTGTCAACAACACAAATGATCACGAACGATTACCATTGCTTAGCTACTCAAAGCAGACAGATGCATGACCCCCAGTTATTCACCTATTACACTCTTATTTAAGTATCGATCACCTAAGTGACGTTTGCATTTTACGTGGCGAAATCGAACAGGTGAGAACAGGCTCATGTCGCCTAGATCCTTAATCTTGCAGTGAGGAAAAGAGGAAAAGAGCAATAACGAGCATTCACCAGAAGTCACGTGGACGACTGACACCGAGAAATGAGTGTGCTTGCGCAGAGGCGTCATGAGTGGGCAGCGGAGATCATAGATATGTCACGTCTGGTTCACATCCGCTAAGCGACGTTAACCGCCCCTATCCTTTCTTTTTCAGAAGTGTATGTAATCCTGCATACCCCTTAACAGCTACATTCGATTTTAATGCAGTCTAAACCACTGTGTAGCCCTTTTCAGAAGATATCTCGCAGCGCACCGTACTGGTTATTCAACCTCATAGGGCGGATTGAATAGACTGTAGTTTTCGGTCGGATATATATCCATTTTAGTGTTATTTGTCTCTAGTACGTAACCCCGTGGAAAACTAAGTTACGAATTGTCATCAACTAAGGTTTATTCATTTGTTATTTGGTCAGACAGTGTAATATCCGTGAACAACAGTTGCTGCTCGTCACATGTGTATAATGGTCGTTCACCATTGTCTGGACAATCTGATTTTAACCAAAGTTGACGATTGAGCATCGTTCAACAGCCTTATCTCAGCGTCTACGAGTCGAATTAAATTGTAGGTGTCGGAGCTTCGTGACGACCACGTTGGAGTAGTAACCTTTCGTAGGAAACTGTTGGAATCGGTGTTAGCGGTACGACAAAATGGCATGGATGGGTTGGGCATCTAACGACGGATTGGGTAGTGTTTGTTAAGCGGACAGCCCACATGCAAACAAAACAACCTGTTCACTGGGGATTTTACAATCCCGACTCCCCTTCAGTGAAATGAAGATACTGGTTCTGACTTACTGTCGGACGCAGTTGCATTTACTGGCTGTGCAGACCAGATAAGAACTTGAAGGATGAAAGGAAAACTGTTTCCTTGCCTTTTGCTAACACTTTTTTTGGAGTGATGAAGTGACATTGTGACTTGTTATCACACACAAGTAATTAGCGAACGGAATTTTCGAGTTAGCTCCGTTGATGGCGTGAATTTGGAGGTAGTCATTAACAACATCTTGTTTTCCATCACTTTTTGTCGAAGAAAACGGTATATTTTCTTGTATTCAGTGATGCATATTAATCTTTTGATCACTTTTTGTTCTGCTAGTTTGTTTTCTTACGCACGTTAAGGACGACTTCGTTCATGCATCGAAGAATAAGAAGTAGAGTGTTACTGAAAATAGCGTATGGATAAGAGGGTGGTAAAGACCCACACCGTGTTGGGTAACCAACACAAACTATTACAATGCGCATGTATGCGTTTAACTTATCTCTGAAAATCAACGAACTGTTGCATTTTCTACCGTCCACCTTCGGACGTGAGAACGAAGTGGGAAGGAAGTTAAACGGTAAAGATTGTCAATCCTGCCAATCAAACAGCATGATCCTGAGCAGGACTACCACATGTTCTCATGAATGCAACTGATGGCCTGTTGCAGAAACTTCCAGAAGCTACGCCCAACGTATTTGCACTCTCTCAGAATGTTATCTGACCGAACATTGTTCGCTTGTTCTAAAAGAATTCTCTACAAAGCAGCAATGTTGTTATCTCTCAGTTGTTGAGTTGAATGCGACTCTAGTATTTGTATGACATCTTTCGATCTGCTGTAAAAGAAGTAATCAAGTTAGACAAATCAAGAGACCTTGAAACATGAAACTGGTTCTCTTCTTCCAATCTACTTGTTCGAAACCCCTTTTGCCCATCATGAAGAGTATAGACTTGTTGTCATCCTACTCTGTATGTATTACGTTCCACGGGATCGAAATTTTTGTGTTGCAATAAGAAGCTTGATAACCCGAAAGGTTACAGACCCATGAGTGCAATATTGTACATTCCAGACTGTACTGGGGCTTTGGGGTTGTAGTTATGGTACGTTTCTTTCGTCGCGCGTCTAATAAATATTTTTCCTGTTGACTCCTCTATGGAGATGAAACGGCGTCGTCCATGAGGGTGGTACTCTCGTTTAACTTTGGTTTGTCCTACATCTTTTTCACAGACATTTAACAGTAGGCTAGACGTTTTTCTGATTGGTATCTTGAGGTACAACTCCATGATAGAGGCTGTATGGATTGGATGTAAAACACTTCAACACACGCTGAACCGAACCTTCACTGATCGCGAGTTGTGATAAATTGCGAGTTGAAACCTGGGTGTTTCGCTGACAACAGAGACAACCTTTCTCCTTACTCCTCATCAGCATGTCTACTTGTAGTCGGTCTACTCCTTTTCTCCACAGAACCTGTCTTAATGAACCGATCATTCAGAATTTGCACTAATGGCATATATAACTGTCTTTTCTCCGTATGTCTTCGTTCCAATTTCATACAAAATGGGCCTCGACAAATTCAATCAAACATTTTTATCCTTATCAATGTTCTCCAACTTCACTGCTCAGTAAATAAGTCAACCACAAACAATGGCTTGCTTTAATTCATTGTTCGTGTTGTTCTGTTCGTCCGGAAGAAAATCAGCATGTCATTCGATTGCGAGGCCGGAAAATACGAAGCAAAACAGCCTCAGCCAGGCAGTTACGACCTGAGACAACGTCGGCCCATGTGAAACTTCCCGTAATCATTGTGTTGATTCATTAACTGATCGTGACAAGGTTACACAGACAGCGTGTGCAGGTGTTTCCACTAACAGTTGAGAGTCATTACTTTCGCCTCACTGGAGACAGGTCGGACTTGTGAATTCTCTGGCGAACAACTCGTTTTGGTTGCGTGTGTACCTAACCGTGATTTCCGTTTGCATTAGTTCACACAGTCCTAGCGCTGGTACAGTAACATGACAAACTGTCGACTTTAGTCGATGCTCACCGCCTGGCAAATGCGCCGTTGGACAAAAATGGGCGGAGGCTACTGGCATACGTTAGTTTACTCTGATTTTACATGCAAGCTGAAAGGTTCACTCTTGCAACTCGCTGATGTTCACTCATCCAGAATGAATGGTGAGATTTCTTGTTCATTCTGGCTTTTTTCCGGTGCTGTTCGATTGCTTGACTTTTGCCGAGCACAACTCATTTACCCGGTCGCCATTTCATTTAGCACAGCAACACCCTGTCGAGCTCTGAGTGTTGGCCGCTAAAGACCAGTATTTGATGGTCGATTGAAATATGGGAAACTGATTCGTGACGCACGGTTTCACCACAGGAAGTTAGGTGGAAGTGAACGTGTGTGAATTGGTTGAGCAATTCAATAATATCAAAACTTCTCGTATTACAAGGTGATGGTGATTCAGCCGTTGCATATGGGACTATCTCGCCAACTGTAAGGAGTGAGTTGGTTATTCTAGACCACGGTGGTTCAATTGACAAGAACCCAGTGCAAGAACGTTGACCTACAATAGAGTTAATCCAGAATGACGGAATATTTCAAGGTGTAAATACCGCGCTCTCTGCACTAGATTTTAAATCATCCTATTGCGAAGCACTGCAAGGCGAATTCATACTGGTTAATGTTGTTCGGTTTTTGTCCGAATCTTTGCAGTACTTGGGATATGGTGACTGAGCGGTGACACACGGTAGGTTTCTGTGTATGCCCAGTAATGGGTGAGTGAATTTTATTCAGCATTGGTCGTGTAGGTGGACATTGTTGAGTAACGAATGCTCGTACTTAAGAGTACGTTTGAGATTGCGAACCTTGCCATTTTCACATTAGAGCCGAGCAAGCTAACAGATATTGACTGACTGAGACCACTTGTGTTGTTCAGCAACTCCAACTACGCATGCCTGATATGTACGGACTGGGCGCTGGAAACAACCGTACGCATTTTTTTGTCCAAGAGTACATATAGTGCTCTCTCCTGCAACTCCACCTCTTCTGAGGAACACTCTTGATATCCTTCACAATGTTATCCTGGCGGTAACGACAACTCACGGTGGCGTCCTGGCTCCCTTGGTTTCTCTCATTTTGATTCGTACGGGTTGATCATATTTATTTTTAATCATGAATGTCACCTCACAGCAAATAGTGTTAGGGTATTACATACTACTACACGTATTGTCTGTCGACTATGTGTGGATAACCTCTCTTTCTTTCTTTCTGTGTTTTACCCTTTAAGTCTCAAGGACAATCGACAGCGTCTACTACTTAATGGGGGCTGGTGCATGTGGTAACGTTACGCTTACCACAGTCTTCCTCGTCTGCGTACTCTTACTCGATGTGTACGTTACAGGACTTAAACACATGCACGCAGAATTGCCTGTCAAGATGTGTCAATACCTGCCAGTTTACTCCTGCTCATCGCTGCCTTTACTTCTGCTCAGGCTGTCCCTTTATACCCGCATTATTCACTCGAGATTAACAATCACAAAATTGCGGGTTCAAACCTTTAGTTATTCCGACTGCTCTCGTTTGGGTTTGAGCACTTGACGGTGTCCAACGAAATATGTGGACTAATTGTCGTGTGGCAACAAGTGCCTATTAATCCAAAAGCCGAATACTGGGCCAAACGTGATTACATCTTTACGACGCATGAGCAGAATTTGAAGCCAGTAGTCAACTGCCACCAAATTGTAAATACTGACCAATAACTGACAGTCGCCGGTGTCTCTTAGCCGATTGTATGTAGGTGGGATGTTCAAATTATTACCGTTCAGATGTAGAGTCTAGAAGGCTTCAGTGGTATGCTTACCTGATAACTCGATATGCTTATGTAGATACTGTCATCACACGAGATATTACACTATTCATTTTATCGTCACCATATTCAGAGGACTGAATTGTAACCAGCGGATTGTCAGTTGTTCATTACTTGATGTTATCTTCGTAGCGTAATGTGTTCTGTTTCTGCAGTGCTTCTTATTAAGACGTTTGCCTAATGGCTGGAGGGAAATTGGGTGGACGTGTTTTAAGGTTTTTTTTACCTTGTGTCTTTCTTTTTTTGTGCTATCGTACTCTGTATCGTCTCCAGGACTATTAACTAGGTCGAACTTTTTTTCTGCAGTTTTCACTGCCGTCTCAGATTGATTGCTTGGTACTTTCCATGAAAAGTCTTTTTGTTGTTTCTTGTTTACATAGATCTTCGGCTGTCATTTGAATTGTTTACCATACTTTTCGCGCGTAATCGCCCAGTCAGATGTACTCTGGTACCCGTTTTTGAGCACTTGCCTGTCGGACGGTCAATACATATGAACTTTCGTTATCTCCCTGGGCCCTATGAAGTTTAATTCGTTGATTTTGTGTCTGATTGTTATTGTTGTCACAACCTTAGACCATCTATTTGTTTTTGTCCAAATAAAACCTTTATACGCGTATTTTATTTCTGATGTCATATGTTTCTGGTGTTGGTCATACCGCAGCCTGCTGTTTTTATCGTACGTTTACAATTAAGCTCCCTAAATTCTTAAGAAAAATCCATGCCCATTATTGACATGGTCGGGTAGTGACTATGCGTACTAGTTCTATTGTTTCATCTGTTTTTTATCTCCAGGCATTTGATTTCATCCGGTAGAATTACGTGGATTCGCGGAGGCTGAATTATTTGGTGATCGTCACCAATTTTTTATTGTCGTTTTTTAAAAACTAATCTGAATGTCACTCACTACTGTCCACAACTCTCTCAGTCTGATGAAAAATTGGCTCAGTCGTTTCAGTGGGGACCATCATATTTGTTTTCAATTTACGGTATCCAGATAGCACTTTCGCGTGCCCTATTATTACTTTTCTCTGTTCCCGTATCGGTTTTGCATGTTCCTTGTGATCCTTCTGCCATTACTTTTTGCCTACAGAATAATCTGAACTAAGCGGTTTGCATTAGAATGACGAGTCAGAGGGAAACGTCAAAGTTGAAGCCCAATACAGTGAAAAGGACTGCACTGATAGACATACTGACCTAGCCGGGCCAATGGACGCTGACTGCTGATCGATGAGAAGCGGATGCGCTCCTCCAAAACAGGGCACATGCGTCGCATAAGTCTCTGAACACTACGTCTCAGTGTGTTCTGGTTATCGTGATGTACTAACGTTCGCCGGCTCCACTCATTTGGGAGACACGCCATCGCAAACCTTCTTGTTATACTATGGCTGTGGTACGATGTTTCCGTTCCCGCCGTCTGCTCTCTTTAGTCGATACCAGTCGTTTAGTTCGGACCACTCTCTTGATATAAGGCAATGCTAAAGAAACCAATTACAATATTGGCAGCTAACATCGATACACGATGTTATTTGGATACTCTAAAATAGAGAAAGTATCAATTCGTCTTGTTTTTATTACGGACAACCTGTGGATTTTGAATTGGTGTTGGTATTTCGCTCATTAAGGTTGATCGGGTTCTTGTCTACGGAGTTTCCAGTGTTAGTTATTGGGACAAGTACAGTGTTTGACGTCTAACATAAAGCTCTTGGTTTTGTGTCGAAATATTCATGTGTACATATAATTTCTATCAATCTACATGAGATCGACCGAATAGTGATGGACACGTTCGTTTCACATATTGGTGTTAAACTTCAGGTCCGGAAAACTGTGTATTATTGCTGAACGGTATTGTAAGTTATCTTTAACTTTTCAGTTTGCCGGCTGCAATGACCTCTCCGTATGACGGATATCCTCGGGTAGTTGAGAAGAGTTTATGTTCTCTAAGCTGTGGCCTGAGACCTGTTATTTTGCAGTCAAAAGCATAACAAACTGTAAGTAGTTCGATATCTAGGTTGTTGCACATCTAAGAGTTTGGCCCCAGCGCGGAATAATGTTTTCCTCAATATATGGTGTAATCTACATAACGTGTTACGTGATTATGAATGTACTAAAAAACATGTTAATCCCTGAAAATAAGCTTCATCAGTCTTCTGTCGCCCACCGGTATGTTTGATCTCATCGCCGGCCCTGCTACTTCCTCTTGCACAAGTCAGGGATGAGGTTGTTTTTACTTTCCGGCAGAATTAAATTGTTTGATTTTCCATCTAACTGCGGGTAAGAAACTCGGTGCGAGTTTGACATGCCTTATGATCTAAGCTGGTCTGTTCCCAAATTATCTTTTACGACATTCGTTTTCCGTGCTGCCTACCTAAGGCTTTTGGCTAATCCTCGGGGCTTCTGTTATTAACCAAATTGTTTCGCTTTTTTATTTACAGCTTCGTTAACGTCGTATCTGTTTTTGCGAGTAAACATGTTTAGATAAAGGGGTATATTGTTCTGATAGCACGAACAGCAACGACAATAAGGAAAACTCGATTTGTGAAGGTGAGTATAGGCCAACGCAGGGCAGCGAACCTCAATAAGATCAATACTTTAGTGGGATAGGAACGGAAACCATGTACAACTCAAGATACTGGAGCGGACAGGCACAACATTAGCTCGTCGTCAAACACGGCCCCATACGTCAATTAGGTGAGGCGTCCGTGAGTCGAATGTACTGACAACATACGCCTCATACTGTTTAGCACAGTCTAATTCACATTTCCTAGCTGTTCAGGATTTGGGACCAAGTGATTCGTTGTATCATTTGCGATGGATGGGGAAAGCCGACCTTTCGTTGTACGGGAGGAACGAGGGCAAATTAATTGGAGTGCAGCTCAGGAACCTAGCCCGTGCTGTAAGAAAGTACACACTAAGAAGGACCACCATACTGTTCGTGGTGGGGTTTTCGTTTCAGATTGCGAAAAGTACTGAGTCGTTCTCTAGTACGGGGCACTTACAACTCTAACAGTTTTGTTTGCATTGCAGCAGTTATCAATAACTAGGCAGTTGAAAACTCCCAGTAAACTAATCAAATGGTTTAAGTAATTATCAGTGTATGCAATCCAAACAGCTGCTGACTTCAAAAGATTAGCACTCGAACGAGAGCTAAAACATGGCTAAGGACGGTGGAACTTAAAATGCTCCCGAAGAGTTTGCAGTACCGCCGTTGTCATATCCAAGCACGGCATCAACCAACTTGAGGATAGCTGTTTGTGGAGACTCTAGTACACGACGAAACAACTGTGGGAAATCAATACATCCAATAAAAATCAACAGTTGATCACAAAATCACGTCTTAGATCTATCTACAGTTTTCGCGAATATCGCACACCCATTGGTTTATTCTACTGGTTAGTGTGCGCACATGTTACAAACACAACTTTCTAGAGCACATGAGATTAGTTGGATCCGAAATGTGTTTGTGGGTCTCCAAAGTTGTTGACATGCTGAGTGTTTGGAGGTGCATCTTCTGACGGAACAGCCAGGACACATCGCGTCATATCAATCGGCCGGCCCAGTTCGGATGGTATGGTCGTGGGTGATAGTATCGTTCCATTCAGCTTATCAGATGACAGGTTTGTGGTCAAACGCCTGTGCGCTATCTGGACTTTTTTCGCGTTGCTTTCTGATGCCCCCTGTAACGTGATTTACTCTGACGTCCTGATTGCCATATATGACCGTTTCATTTATTTCGCTCTGTATCTGACTGCCATCTATGGTAATTGTTTTTTTCCTATAAATCTAGTTTCTGTGGCATAAGTTTTGTCTCGCTCTTCCAATATACGGTGTTGCCGCGTCTCTCCTCTTTCTCGGTGTTGGGTCAAGCGGTTGAACGCGTACTCACGGCGACGATCCAATACTGAGCTCCATTAGGTGGCTGTTCTTCCCTACCGACGATCGTTTCAGTTTGGTAAGACCAACTCATCGGATTCATGAGATTATGTGTAGAGCAAACGAGGTGGAACAGGAGGCAACGTGTACTTCTCTCAGACCGCTACTTGGTCTGTCACCATTCCACAGGCAAAGGCCCTAGTATGACAGCCCTAATCGGCCAAACGTTGAAAATTGTCAGGCACATTTCAGTATTGTGCCATCGTCTCGTTTCATAACGAGCGAACAAATTGTGATTATTTCGCATCTGGCCTCCACACCAACACAATTACCAGATCCGTAATTGTGGACGCTTCCAAAGGCATTGCGTCATCCTTTCGGGTTTTACAGGGATCCACTGCGTAGACTGAATTATTTCCAGAAATGTCAACGAACTGGATGTCTGGCTGTACAACACTGTCCGCAATATGATATTTTATTTCCCATTGTCTGCAGGCTTGCGAGGTGGTTCGGTCTATCTATTTCATTTGCTGGGTGCCCTGGCTGTTATTAAAAAAAATTGCATTCCGTGGTAATCAGCCACCACTAGTTGCAATGCACCCAATTCTAGTAGTGTGACTAGTTACGATCCTGCTCTAAATTGACACCCAGTGAGATTTGGAAAGCCTTCGGTAGACAATCCACGCTACGGTCTGACCTTCTTTTAGTCCTTCCTGGCGATACTTTCTGTACGAAGAGAAAAACTACGATCCTCAACTTTACGGTTGACGTGTGACTGGAAATCTTTCAAAGATACAGTTCTCCAACATTTGGCTATTCCGAACTCCGAAGCTTTTTAGGGCGTTATGCCTGTGCACCCTGGCCTCTTTCTGTGACGATTCGAGCTAAGGGTCTAGACCTACCTTCACCGAAGTTTAAGAGGCGGTTACAAGCGAAATCAGCGCACTACTGTTTTTCTTCATTCTTCAAGTCACGGTTGCCTGTTGAACGTTCTCGCCTTAGGCTTAGATGACTGCGAAAGACGTTTTCGAATGCCAGTACATTAAAGTCTGGTGGTTGTTGGGTAATTCTCGGGTAGCCTGCCGTAGCTGTCTTAACGACAGCCAGGTTTCGCCTGTCAGTTTTAGTCTGGTAACTTCTCTGCCAAGTGTCCGTATAGTCGAAATTTGCAGCCCTAAACTTTGAAAACCACCGGAACGCATCCGCTTGATAGGGGGGCTTATCACCCATAAGTTTTCAATTCTGAAACAGTAAGAGACCCAAATGGTAGTCGAAGGTGTAATAAACAATCCACTGCAGGTCAGCTGTTTGGTGAACAAGATGTTCAGTCGACTCGCAGGCGGTCTGGTTTGTTTTATTGATTTCTTGTTGAGGAAAGGTAAACGATTTTTCAAAGTGACTTCCTTGTCCATTGCGATCGAGCCGCTTTTTGCACATTACCCTAAAATTTACACATCCGCATTCTGGCGAACTTCTTTTGGCTTCCAGTGTACAGATTTGTGCAAGATTGTTTTCTTAATGTCTTGTTTTTAGCTTTGTTTACTCGCAAGTACGATCAAGCACATGGTTTATCCGACTCATTCGATTGATATATTAACTCTTAAAGTACTTTTGATGTTGTCATTGACCACGACTAGTAAATAGGTGAGCTGCCGAATGTTATTTCTGTTACACCACTAGTTGTGATTCATCAGGGTTTCTGTTTTAGCCACCTAGGAGCAAGCACTTTTTCCGAAAATGCGCGTTATGAGTTGGCTGAAGTAATGGATGTTTGAGTGCATCATCTTCACTGTAAATAGTCTACGTGGGTTCATAGGTTGTTACAGGAGGAAGAAAAATCTTTGCTTGTACATTTCTCTATTGATCGGAGAAAAAACATATGGGTGAGGGGTTTATTGGTGTAAAAAAAGCCAGTGGAAATAAATCAAGGGAGACTTCGATGAAGTTGCTGACCTGTGGTCATATCAGCAAAAAACACTGAAACATACTGAGATAACATTCTGTCAGTTATTCGCACTTATTGACCTGTGGATCTAAGCTAGAATGACGGTTGGTGCAAGTTATCTCTTGCGTGTGTACTGACCGGGTGCGATTTTAGAATTCAATCGATTCGGCCATGACCACAGAGTTGGGCAATCAGTTCCAACATGGACAGTCCCTAGTTGTGAAGCAATTTTGTCTGGAACGTAACGTGCCTATCTCACTACCCAATTTCAGTGAATTGCCTCTTAAACGTTCATCCTTGTCTACTGGGAGAGATGTGCCAGTGGATGACCCGGGGTCTGGAGTGTTTTATAAGTAAAAATTAGGTCTCCCTTGATGTGTCTGCAATTCGTCGGAAATTGACCTAATTCCGTTAACCTTTCTGGGTAATGGATTTTCGTGGGTCCCATAATGACCTGTCTGTGAACAGTTCCGATAAGTATAGTATCTTCGAAATAAAGACGATAGCCCTTTCTATTCTGCAGGTGTGGATGGATTATGGAAACGAGCAATCAGAAACAGTTCGGGGTGAGATTTTCCACGAATTTTTCCTAAGGGGTTCAGCGTTGTTTGTGTCTTTTTAGCCATGATTGCACAATTTTTAGGTAAACTGTCTGTCATTAGAATCCCTATGTCTCGTCCACAAATCAATACGAGTAACTTATATCACGGGGCTGTTAGTCAGCACAATCTTGATAACGAATGTGCATGACTTTGTATTTGTTAACACTGAGCCATAGACCACTAGTTTAGACAATTCAAATCGCTTTGTAGGATTTTCACGTCTTCTGAACACTCTGGAACTCGCCAGAGTTTTGTCATCGACGTAGAGCAACATCGCTGATCTGATTTTGATGGGTGGTCCAAGAACAAAGAGAAAGATTAACAGGGGTCTCAAGATGGATCCATGTAGAATGCCGCTGTCGGTGGGGAAATACTGATAATTGTCCATTCGGCTTTTTGAACCTACATTCAGTTAGACAGCCCTCAAACCACGTGAATAGGCGCTCATCGAGACCACCCCTGTAGAATTTCCGTAACAAGTTGTAGTGACCAACCACTTCAAATGTTTTCGAAAAGCCGAAATAAACTGCACCTATGGTCAGTCCTGGGTCGGCAACCCTCTTCTAGAAGTCACTAGCAATCGGCGGAATTGTGATGCGTGAATATCCCTTACGTCAGTCGCGATGCTCTCTGTTAATAGGCTCGAGGTCTGCCACCTTGACATAGAAAAAATCTTCTGGTGAACTCTCCATTATTTTTGAGACCACCGAAAACAGTGCTATTAGTCGATATTTTCCTGGGTCATCTTTGCATCCATTTTTTAAGATAAGTGTGACTGTGAACTGTTACCAGGCTTTCCGTAAACGTTCAGTTAATAGGGAGAAGTTAAAAGTGCTGTAAGCTGTTCGGTTAATTTAATGGTACAACCTCTCTAGACGACAGGGGTATTAAGTTCGGACCGAGTTGTTTGTGAGTTTGTAGGTTCTTTAGTTTGATAAACTTGTAACTGAAATTAGGAGTAATTCAGTTATATTGCTACCTATGTTCTCAAAAGTCGCTCGTGATTTGTAGTTTTGCACACTTATTTACTCTTTACTCTCTGCATCTCTATTGGTAAAGCCACCAGAGGTTTACAGTTGCGAAATGCCAACAATATTCCTTGTGTATGTTGCGACTTCGCTGTAACATTGCTTGGGATTCACCCTCAGTTTTTGAACAAGATCGGATCGGTAGCGAAACCCACTCTTTCTGATGGCAGCCCTGTTACGATTGCAGCACGTGGTATACTCAACAAACGCAGGTCTAGCTTATTCTAATCGACACCTGTCCCTGGTTGAACGTTTTCATGTGATAAGGTATTGGATCCTACTTTTTTGGCGCCTCGGCTTCCCACTAGGATTGTTAACGGCATTGGTGAGTTCCTTAACGATGAGCTGTCAGTACTCATCTAGGTTGAGTGTGATGATGGAGCCACACCCTTCAACCTTGTTGAGCTGTGTCTTCCGCCCTACGAAATTCGCCTTGTGATAGACCTTTAGGCTCATATGGAATATATTGTCTAGTTCCGTGATCACTACGACCATGTGGATGTGTGACATTTAGATTGTCTGTCGTATCAACCTCGTTGATGAGGATATAATCTGGACAAGACTGTGATTGGCTCACCCGCCGCTTCGTACGGTCATGAACATGCTTAAATAGTAGGGCTTCCATTACTGGCTCGAATAAATCCTTAGACGGGGAAAACGTTACAGTGTTGACTAGACGGTCCGTGAAGCCTAGCTCCGGGTGACCAGAATCTTCCATTATCAATATCTGAATATAACCCAAAGGTGGTATTCGATGCAGAGCGTTGTGCAGGGCCGCGTCGGCATCCCTGTCCGCAGAAGACGATCTGTAAACTACACCAATCAAACAGGTGAACTCTTGAGGGGCATCAACTACTTGCCAGGCTGATTCCGGAAGATCCAGCAACACCCTTCCACTACCGGCGGAGTCGGACTTCTCGCCGTCTCGCACTTTCACCTCACATCAGGTTTCAGTGATTTATGTTATGAATAGGTTTCACCGCAAACAAAGCCCTCGAATCTCGTCCAGTTTATTTAAGAGGGAAACCACGTCAGTGTGGAAACAATATCAAGAGGTAGTTTCACTGAATACAGCAAGCATAGCAGGTGAATCTACTTGAGGAAGTTCGTCGAGTGAGAAGGGCTGTATGAGTGTGTTGTAGTGTGCATTGCCGCCACCTTCCCCCATTGGGATGGCGGTGAATCGGGGATCCCCTCAACTCCTGGTTAGATTCAGTATCTGCCCGAAGGTCACTTAATGTGGTATCAGGAGAAATTACATTGGGTTTTGTAGTGGTATAAATTTCTTTTCCCCTGATCTGACTTTTCTTTGTCTGTCGAAATCGTACGTAACCGCAATTAGCAATTGTGAGCAAGCTGCATGGGCTGTTCTAACAGTTCTTCTGCTAGGAAGGTTATTATCATCGATTAAAGTGCGCTTATCAAAAAGAAGTGTGTAGACGTTGGGTAGACGTAATATGAATTGCAAGTTTCCTATGAACATTTTAGTGGACCTACTATGGTTACCGATGGTGAGAACGTCATGAAACATTTCGTGAACTTTGAATTAGTTGTTTTAATTGAACATTAGATGGTGCTTAACCTGATAAATTTCAACCCTCGAATCAATGCCTGACGATCTAAATGTAAGAGAATTCGGGCTGATGTCTCGAGTCCTCTAATTTGCTCTGAATTCAGAGACAAATATTACAGAGCACAAAGCGTCTTCAGTACTTTTTAATATTTTGAAATTTCGACCCAGTCATTCTAATGAAACAGAAATCATACATAAAAGTTTGGCTGCTGTAAGATTCAGTAACTTGCGGTTACCCGTGAATTATAACCTGAACGAAAAGTCAGACATGTTTGAGTTCCTCTGTTTTCGCGTTACCACGACTCAGTCTAACATTGTCTTCCTATGCTCAGCTAATCAACGAATCATGGAGTTCCAACTTCTCCCAGTGTGCGTGCCATAACGGGACTGTTTTATTCCATGAAGTACGAAACGTTAGCTTCATTTTTGACACTGCTAATTGAACAAGACATCTGTATTATCCCCTTTGAGAATTCCCAGTTACTACCTACTACTAGTTACCACTATATTTATCTGTTCGTCCGATCCACTCCATTTCTATTCGCTTCTGGATTGTTTTTCCAAGTAACTAACATTTTGATTCAGCTTTGCGGTTGCTTGTGGCAATGTTTTTATCCTCCGTATCCCTCCCTATCGGCAACAGTAGCTCCTATTCGGTATGCTGCTTAAAGTCGTTTCTGCGTGAATTCCACATGGTCGTATTACCCCATAAGGGGAACCAGTTTCTTAAGGTTTTTTGAAGTCTGCTTGTGCTTCAAATAAGGTTATGGAACGTTACAATTAGGAAGCGTCTACTTTTAAGTAGTAACTGTGAGCTTCTGCCATTTATACTTTCGTGGGAAGTGTCGAGAGGCAATGTTTGGTTATGTTTTTATGATTAGGACGTATCATCCGCGAATTTCGTTACTCCTAGGGTACGTAAACGACTTCAGCTCACCCATGTATTCATATAGTCGTCCAGATAATACGCCCAACCAGCTCCTGCATGAGGTACTCAGTTTATACATGGTTTCGGTTGCATTAGTTATGGACGGTGACAATGTGTAGGGTAAACGTGAATCATTTAATAATTAAATGTGTCCACTACATACCCTCAGGTTATGAAATTAGAGGGGCTTTACGAAAAAATGCGAAGGCGCAAGTATTTCCTTAGAGTGCATATCATATTCTGAGTGTGATGGATAATTTGTTACTTTTATATATATATATATGCCTATATAAGTAAACAAGGACTGAAACTGTTATTCCATTGGGGTTCGATTATAAACATTCTAATCCTTATGCTAACGAAGGCGAATATACTCAATGTGTTCTGCTCACGTTGTCATGTCAGATGCAATAGATCTGCACCTCCCCAGCGCTGACTAATGGGGCAAATGACTTACTTTTCGATCAGTTAAAGCTCTATGGTTCAACGAAGTGGCCCTCACTGTGTCCTCTTACGCTATTAACACATCATCGCCTGCCCACTTACTTTCGAGCATTTTCTTATTTTTGGTTGCTAATTAACATCACGAATGCGAAAGGGAAAGGATGACTAGACGAATGACAAGTAACTACATTCGATATTTCCACTAACGCGGTCGTGTTCTTTCACAAAGAATGTGGTTTCCAACTCTACATCTGAAGCGTGGATGTGATGTCAAATTTTAGCTAACGACAATAGAATATTGTCGCTGGAAGCACAGACACGTTTTGTTCATAGATCAAAACCATTCAATAACCATATCAGATAATTAGACTGAATAATGGCGAGTAACAAAGTAGTGTGATAAACGATTTTAATATCTAAGGGGTTAGACATATGCAGTACATACGTATTCAACCTTGATAAGAGCTTTCACAAAACGCAAGGGAATTATTGTTACTTAGGCTAAGTTTTCACCCTCATCATAAGGGCATTTCAGATATCTGTTAAGGATATGTTGTTTAGCTGTTGTAGCATTACTCGGGAAATTAGGAAGTAGTCTCTTGTAAATCTTTCTTCCTTGTTTACCATACTCACCAATCTGTAGTTTGGTCAAGAGCACTTGAAGAGAGTGTGCACAAACCTCTGTTTAGGTTGAATCGATAGTGAGTTATTACATTCTGCCGTTTTGTGTAAGCTGTTTGCACAGTAGGCATGTGGTCAAATAGTGCTGCGTGCACGCACCTGCTGAGCGACATCAACCGCTAAATGGGACTTAACCTACTGACGAATTTTAAAATATAGGTGTTATATTCCGTCTTCTTGCATTCGATCTGGGAAACAAGCTATCTGTTTTCGACCACCCCCATCTTTCTGCTCCCAGCTCTTTGTTGTTGTGCACCAGAACGTGTTGGTCGAACGACCAGGTGAATAAAAGAACATCACGTGGCGTGGCTCGGGATCAGTTTGATCGGATTCATCAACAACGTAATCACTGCACATTTGGCTGATACTGACCACCGAGTTGGTTCCTTTTAAGCGCTTCATGAAGTCTACAAAGATCCGGTCAGTCATCCTGAATTGAATGGACGATGGACGCTAACCATTACTAGTTCAATCGTTATTGTATCGCTTACTTTGACTGTTTGGTGACAGAAGTTCTTACCAGCTTCTTAACTGTATTGGCCAAATGTCATGCAACAAGTCTTTGTTCATACTCAAATTCCTTCTCCTTAGGCTACTCATGGATGATACTCCAAACCACTCATCACAAATGTTAGTGACAGACCACTTAAGTATTTACTCCATAACTGCTCGAACTTGTGACATTTGGTGTGGGCTACTGGCAAGTTATCTACTCTTTCTTTTTAAGTAATGTTTTGCATTCATTCAACATGTCATGGTTTTGTTGATATGGTTATAAATTATCAACAATTGTTTTCCACCATCTTTTCTTAAATACACTGTCTGTTATCACAAGTCCTGAGTAGTTCATTGTATTAGGTGGGAGTGTAGGTTTTCCTTCAAATTAAGTAAGTTTCTCAGTGACTCGTGAACATCAAACCGCCATAAAAAAACCTAAATGATTCGAATTAATTCTTGCCGAATTTGGTTCTGAATGGAAATTCCAGTGCCATTGGATGTTTTTTGTTGTTGTAATGTTTGCTTTGCTAATAATCAACGTAAATGGCCATTTTCAAGTTACTCATCATTTATTGAACGATTAAACGAGGGCCCCAAATCGTTGACCCCCTCCTCAGTTCGTGGAAGGTATTCACATAATGGTGCCTCACACTGGTCGCTCAGCCTCCCCAAAATATTCTTACCATCCCTACACGGTGGTATGGAATATAAAATTACGTGGAGGAATAACTTTCAACTGTTTAGCCGGTCAAGCAGCTCACGCAGAATGTGAATTTCAATTTCACTGAACTTTTACTCTACTCGTATGTTTATAGTAATATACGTTTATCTCTGGATTTAACGTGACCGGTTTGCGTCATCCGTTCTTATCCGTAACTGTTTATTACGCTAACATTTGCTTTCCATATACTGTAAATCGGCCGTAAACAGTTGAACTGTATCCGACTTCAATACTTATGTTCCATTTCCCAAAGAATCAAACATTGAAACACAATCCAGCTTCTTGTGATGTTTTGACTAAGACTGCACTGGTATCAGCTACACCTATAATAACACGGCAATTGAGTTCTGCATGTTGCCGAAGCTCGAAGGTGAAAGCTATATGTGAAACGCATGTGACTTACTTACATCATATCCACTTTTCTAATAACATGTACACCGATCTGCGGAATCCATTGAGTATGAACTGAGCAGCACACTTAACCTGCAAATGATTTGATATTCACAGATTTTATCCACGAAATCGGTTTTGGCTTCCGGTGAGTTTTGGTAAACATGTAGGTGACCCCTTTCTCATATTTTTGTACGCAACAGTATCCTCTCAATCAACAGTAAATCTGTTCATAAACAGTAACCCTCACTAACGGTTCCTTGCCGATTGCTCTTAGAAACAGATCATACGGAACTTAGCTTGTCACCTCGTCTTAGGCTCTATCATCACACTAGCTACTGTTACATAATAACACAAATTTATAATCTGCGCGACCACCATCACCTGATGACATATTATTATTAAAATTGAGGGAGTAAATCGTTTATCCAGGTACTGCACCCTCCCAAGAATCAGAATGTGCACTATCCCTCAAAAGAATATACGGTCAAGTACAGCAAACTGCAAATTTACAAGTAACACAAGTGATATGTAGTAGACGATTTTGGTTGATATTTGTTTAATGTCACTCTCAAATGATTGTAGTTTTCTCACTATCATAGGCTTTTCAACCAAACTCTTTCGAATAGAACTACTACAGTTGAGTTTTACTCTTGTTACATCCCGTCGGTAGTGCAGATCTTTGGTACCACCGGCATTTAAAATACAGTCACGTTTCTATGGACAGTGCATCATTGACCTCACATTAGACACGACTGACTTGTCGTATGTAAACGCTGCGTCACATCCGCTTGAGCATTGGTCAGTTTCCCGATCATCCTTATAAGAGGCACAGTTACTGCAATCGATAGCTCAGGTCAGGTTGAAATCTGTGAGTTCGTTAAACCCCTAATAGTTTAGACCACTGATGTGTGGTCAGAGATCTGGGTGAGTTGAATTAAGCATAAAATTACAGTTAAATTCCGCTTTCATCAGCCAAGTTGTTTAGAATAAAACACCGCTGACCTCACATTAAGTGATAAACCGGTTCGTTCATCTTGGTTCTATGTAGGAAATTCTACAGAAGTTCTCCCATTTCCGCCTATGTTTGAGAGCATTATCTAAGCCCAGTGTTTTCTGACTTAAATAACTACTTGATCTTACATCTGCCTCCTATGAGACTAACGTCATTTGGTTAGAGCTATATCTGAATGCGCAACACTGGTATTTTTTGAATTTAAGCTTCACGGACTAGCGTATGCAGTCATAGATTATTACAATCGCGTACACTACAACTTATTAATTTCTTGGTCTCAAGAAAGTCATACAAATTTTCGAACATAAATCTTCACCCTGTGTCGGGTTGAAAATACGGTAGTTCTAATAAGCGCTAGCAGAATGACGTACACGCTTGTTTAGACCGATGATATCCTCTAATGCATCTGAGAAACGACAAAATTGTCGTATGTGCATGCATCATTTAGTCCGGTCCTTTTATTTACTTATGCGAAACGACATGCCAGCGAAGGAACTAGTAAGCGTTTGTGTTAATGCTATGCTACCACCCATCTCGTTATGACTTCCGTTATGTTCACATCGTGTACCGTGTAACTGAAAGAAAAGTGAGTGGTTGTTTTATTTTGCGACAGTACTACACCATAGATTATTAGGTCTGTCAAACTGTATATTTTTCTGTTTCATTCTCTTTTAGCTGACGACGTTCCATCTAATCAGTTGAACGGCAGTGATGCGACCATGCAACTGAACCAAAGTTAACTCTGAACACCAACATTTCTGTATACTTTAGCCACTTATCACCAGGGCTCTCTCTTGTTCGATAATGGACGGGCTTAGTTTGAAAATAAAGATTAAAGCAAGTGAAGAATTGCTGACAAGGAATTACTGAAGTAATACATTTGAACGAAAACGTGAAAATACCCATCTAATAAACTATTCAACAAAAGTAAGTCTCGTTGCCTTCACTACATTTATTCCGACTAAATATTTTTATTTTATTTGACATTGTTTTAACAGTGTACACTTTTTGATAATATGATTACTTAAAACCTTATTTACAGCTGCCTGGTACTAGACTCACTTTTTAGAAAAAGATACAATTGGGGAACAAGTTGGAGATCTACTGGTGCTGGCTGGGACAATACCTCGTCATTTGTTGGATATTATTCTGATATGAGATAATATGCATGAGCGTTCGCCTGTTGACTCGCAGTTTGGCTAGTTCACGTTAGTTGCACAACATTGTTTTGTTATTAACTTTGGATGTATAAGATCTATTTTAGGGTGGAACGAATCAGTCCTAATTGACTGATCCAGAAAGAGAATAAGTAGTTGTTTGATTAGCCAATCGTCATACTGTAACTATGATTTGCTTCTATTGAAGCAGGTGCGTTCGTTTCTGCATGAAAGATAAAGATTTCTCCCCACAAAGTCTTCTGTGTTCGTCATGGGATAAGAACACTTTAGTTGTTTACAGCCATAACTGTAAACAAAAATACCTAACGCAATCGAACTAAAGGAAATTAAGAAAATGCGCGTACACAAAGCTAGCGAATACAAGGACGCAATTTTAGCAGGCATGCATGTTTGGTAGCCTCTGGGGGCGGTTCTTTGGAAAAATTGATAATTGTGTACTGTATGTTGTCCCTCATGTGTCGATTAAGCTCTTAGCATTTTGAATAGACCCAGCGAATGGTCATTTTGTTTAAGAATCGGTCGGTGTAGGTGCCACATCTCAAAGATAGTTTGCCAAAGTTTTCTTCATCACTCTGGATTTATTCCCTAACCTGCTGTTGTCAAGCGGGTTAAGTCGGGAAAACCTCTCGGCGACTATCAGACAGCATCCGAGAGCACCTTTCTATTTGTCTATGTAATGGTGTGACGAAACCCATCTTAAGTGTTATCAATAGCACTTGGTCCACACGGGTCATCAAGTTGCGGAGTGCTCAAAATTACTTAAAACTGTCGCGCGTCCATCCCCGAGTTGTCAAAGCTAGACTGGCATGGACAGCAGAGGCAATCGTTATCCGAATCTACAACCACCAACTGTACAGCCAAGAGAGATTCGTACAGGCCTTACGCATCCCTTGGCCAACCATGCGTAAACCGTCTGAACCCCATTTACCCAGTAACCTGATTAACTCGTTATCACATATCGGTCACATGTTTCATGCAAACGCAGCACCTCGTTAGACAGTCATCCACAGTTTCCCTGACTATTATCTTTGCGGATAACCATATTCCAATTTTACGAATAAATCCAATGAATCCCTTGCAACTATGTATGTCTGATGAGAATTACCGAAAACGGCTGTTTACAACCTTGGCTTTTCACGAGTACTGTATGTATAATCACCCGAGTGAGATCACCGAATGGGTTATGCGTTGCAGTAAGTAGAGCAAAGTCCAACTGCGAAGACGTTTTGTTCCCATAGTATCTTGTCTATTCGACACTCTAGTTACGGAGAATGATGCCCTAAACATTCTGTATTGTTCCTTGCGGCGTGGTCATCTTATGAAGTATATGTTGTAGGGAGAATTTGTGCACGTGGATCAGGTCTGTTCTCATGTGATCTAATTTGGTCAACCTTTCTGGACACGGAGTCACTGTGAGCTCTGTGACTGTCCCTATATTAATGCGTTTATTAGCTGTCATATCCTTTATAAGGCATAGGCGACAGACTTGTCTAATTGTTTCCAGGTAGGACTGAATCCAGTTGATAATATCCCAGTTTAGACAATTATTTCTCTTTGCCTGAACTAATTAATGCCGTTTGCAATTTTATCTTTTAACTTAACTTGCGCCACTAAATTTCTCAGGTCACCTCTACATACACATTTGATTTAATACTGGCAGTGGGGTAAACAACATTATTCTATTGACCTCAACGTTATCTTCTTTGAATGCTCATTTTTTTCACTGAGCGTTGATTATGATCGTTCAAATCTGTACAGTTTCCGTGCCTTTTGTACAATTAAATTCCTCGGGTGTTTGTATCGTTGGCGCAAATGGGTCTTGGTTTTTTGACGACGCTTGATAATCCAAGAATTGCCACGTCATACCCCAGCTCAAATTCATGGAAGAACTCGGAGTTCGTTGGAAATTTCCCATTGCGTGGGAGGCAAAATTAAATAAACCTTAACAGCCCCAGAAATTTGACGGGCATGAAACCCCAGTCATTTGTAAATAATAGAACTGGTGGTAAGCCGTATGTTTGACCAGTTTTCAAATTACCTGCTTCCAGTGTCCGCTTAAGGAAACGGGTTGAACCAGTGGGATCACGACAAAATACATTTTCAAGCGTAAGCCTCACTCCGAACACGCGAGCCAAGTAAAACGAATAACTGTGAATGCGGAAAAAAGATTGACGATCCTATCTAACAAATATCAAAACCAAACTTTTTAACTCTTGTGGATCATATTTTATTGTGCACAATCTGTCTCGGGCTTTAACTGAACAAATTGGAACAAGGTCATGCACCCCAACCTAATCTTTGTAGAGCGAGCGATGTAAAACAAACCAACAAAATCTTTTGACATCTTCTCAGGCGCAATGAAACTAATCAACAATTCGATCATTTTAATCCGGGTATCTAGTTTGAAATGCAATCAGCAGGATCAAATTAAACCTTTAGACAATGATTCCACGAGGTGGATCAGAAGCAAGAAGTCAGTGGGTCAACCTTGGACTATGTACCTAGAGGCATTCCACTACAGTTTATAATATCGTTGCACACATAACTACGTTTATATGGGAAACTGAAGAAATCACAAACAGATTACTCTGGTGTGTTATGGCGTATGCGTTAATTTATTTACAGGGACCACGTTAACTTTGGATAAATAGTGTTAAATTTATTGAAGGTTATTTGGCAAAATTGTCTTTCTGTGTTTGGTACGATACGTAACGTTGAATTCGTTCAAGGATATTTGATTTGCTTGTAGAAAGTCGATTCTAGATTTGCCTTTATTTTTCCTTCTGCTATGTGCAATTAACATTCATAGTAAATTTTGTATCGTGACTGCAAGTGTAAACCGTCTGTTTTCTTCTTCTTTTGAAGCTACCACTGCTTACCTCCGAAAACTTTCGGTATTGTTTGACACGTTCTTACGTTCATCTATACCCGGCTGTTTTAGTGGGCTCATTTCCCGCTGGCTGATGGCCATTGTGAACTCGTTTCTTTGTGGTCGATTTTGAACAGCTTTTTCTACTGAATCATTTGGGTATCCGCTTAGTTCACACTCAAGGTGAGAGAGCATTTTTATTGTAACTGTTTCAATAATACCGTATAAATTTCGACCATTTTCTGATGTTTTTGAACCTGGAAGATAGTCTCATTAAACCGAATGTCTGTATCAGCCTTATTCGACTTATCGATTGCGCGTTACTGGGTTGATAATCCTAAATCAGTAGGAACGATTTAACATACGTGATACTCTTTTACTGACATTTTTCGAGAGGCCCTAGACATTCTTATATACACAAGTGTTTATTATTTTATATCAGAAGATATAGGCTTTATTCGGAATAAGCCTTTCTAGACGCTTCATTGTTTAATACCCTCAACCAACAAGGTATTTGATTAAAATAACGCTAACACCATTCAAAGAAAAAAACCAGTGAGTTCGTGCTTCACTCCTACGTCAATTAGTCCTGGTTTAACACATTTCGTGTACGTGGTTCCCGCTACTTACGAAATTTCCCATGTCCTTCGTTGTGTGCGTTTTATGCCAGGTACGGTTGCATTGTAGATTTTCATCGCCCAGTCGAGTCAATAAATAGGATCCTGAGCTGTTACTGGTTTTTCTGTTATTACAACTCGGAACCTCACCGATCTCGATGTTTCGCGTTGTAGAGGGTGAAATTCCGATTCGGGCGTTCGTTGTTAGGATCAGGGTGACCATAGTGGTTACACGCTGTCATACGAAAAATGATTTCCCGTTGGTAACTAGCTTTCCCACCTTCCGTCACCATTTATCAACTCTAGCAACATATGGCGTGCACTCTGTATTGTTTTGTGTACTTTTAGAACTGATTACAGTTCTCCTTCCACACGTGTGCATTTTGTGATCTACGTCACCTGACACTGGACTACTAACCTCTGCAACGTGGAAACATATCAAACGGGTATTGTAGCGAAAAGGTGTATAGTAAAGCACATTCTTTAGTGTTCAACTCGCTGGTTGCCACGCTACGTGTGTGTTCGTGTTTACGAAGCAGAATTCCGGTTCACAATACCTCCCGTTTTCGCTCACACGCCGTGTACACTTCTGTCCGGTTTGTGTATGTGTGACCGACGCCTTCTTTCCGGGGGTTTTCCACTTGCCATTCCTCATCCGTTGATCCGACCTCGTTGAGCGTGGCTAATTCGGTCGCTCATGTTGTTCGTAATCTATCCACTGTGGGCTTAGACCGTATTCTATGACCGTGTCGAGATAGTCCTCTGAGTGTTGGGATAATCGCGCCCCCGATCTGGTCGTCCATCCCGTTTGGCCTGCCATGCCTCGCCCGTTGGTCCGATCCAGTTGAGCGATGAATCATCCGGTTGCCCATGCTGTCGCAGATCTGCTCGCTATGGGCTTTTGGACACACCTCCTCTGTATTGAGGTATTCCGCGGAGTGTTGGAATACTCACACCTCCGGTTTGATAATCCATCACACTCGTCCCTTCTTCAAGGAACTTGAAACGATTGTGCCATGGTGCTAAATGTACAGCATTGATCCATCGCCCACGAGGACCTTTGTTAATTTGGAAGTTCGTATTCCTTCAGTTCGTGATGATGAATAATCAGTTCCACCACCTTTTCAATTTTCTTGCATCGGGGCCAGACGTTTCTGGTTCGGCCGTAGTCTCTTACTTTCACTTGGTCTCCGATCCTGAACGAGCGCCATTTATGTGTGTTGTGCCTCAAGTCGTATCTTTGGCTATCTCGGCATTGTCTTTCTGTTGTCCGTTCAAGACTACAGTGTTCCGGGTATCTCCGTTCTTGCGGCACTAAATATTCCCCTCTGTCTTGGACACACAGACGTCCAAGAGAATCATTGGTTCCCTCCTGTATATCAGCTCAGATTGTGAACTCTCATTTGTTGCATGCTCCGTCGTGCAGTATCCAAACAAAACATGTAGTATTTCCTTTTCTCAGTTATTACCTCCGCTATCCAGCCATTCCTTCATTGTACGATTGAACTGCTCCCTCAAACCGTTCGTTCGTGGATGGTACGGCGATATCTTGAGGCGCTAAATTCCCCAATTCTTCAGCATCTCCTGGAATTGTCGACTCTCAAAACGCGGACCCTGATCCATGATAATTCCGCACGGTACTCAAAAGCGAGCCAGGACATTATTCATGAAAACGAGCGTAATAGTTTCGCTCGTTTGTTTATGCCGTTGACGTGTCCAATAGTAAAGCTGAACTCTTGCAGTCGAAGTGCCCAGGGCGTCAGTCCTCCGCGCGGATCCTGCGCCGTCTTCAGCCGGATTAAGAGTTTGTGGTCGGTCTCGACATGAAAGGTGGTCGCTATCAGATGGGTTCTCCACCTCTCCAGTGCCCAGACGATTACTAGGCATTCTTTCCCGTGGTGGAATACTTTCTTTCTGCTCCCGTCAGCGCTCGGCTAACATCCTCCGTTGTTCCCGACGGTTGTGAAAGAGCTTCCCCGATTCCGATATCACTTGCATCAACTGACACCGTGAATGGCTCATTCGGTTTTGGGATTGTCAGACACCGTCGCATGTTGGCAGCATCCTGTTTGAGTCCGTTGAACGCCACCTTCAATTCCTCAGTCTATACAAATTTCCTGTCCTTCCTCAGCAGCTGGAATAATGGATATGCTTTCTGAGAGAATCCTGGCGTAAATTTTGAATCGTAACCGACCATTCCGAGGAAACATCTCAGTTGCCGCTTCGACCTCGGTGTCGAGAAGTTCTTGATGACTATCAACTTCTCTGGCAGTGGTTGGGGTTTTCCATTAAGAAGCGTATGTCCCAAGCAAACGATTGAACTGCGGCCTATTCGGCACTTTTTACTACTCAGTTTTAGGCCGCCTGCGTCGATTAGTTGTAACACTGCTCGCAGTCCACCTTGCTCACAGGACCTTCCTTTAATGGAACATATTTGGACTTAGTTACGTAGCATTAGTATGCGAGAGAAGAATACTGGAAACCCACCAAAAAAGGGAAATACGCACGATTTAAAAATGAATGTTATACAACGTAGTTATATGTATTGAATGAGGTCATTTTTGCCGGTTTTTGTATATGTTTATTATGCTTGTAATATTAACACTTATACAACCATGGATGTTCTCATCAACTTTGACCGGAAAGATGTTGCTAACCGATACCTAATATCTCCAATACGGACCAATGCGTATGTGAGTCATCACTTTTATCACGCTTGTGCCATGTACCATGTTGGGCATATCACAGCCAACCTCTATTATCGGCTTCTTTCGAGTTGACCTTTCAATTGCTTGAGATAATTATATCAATCTCGACATTTTTGTTCGGCAGGCAGCCTGTTTCTAATATGCTGCATGCAGTATAAGTGATGCTGTATAAAATAAACGCTTCTACCGCAAACTTTGTCGAGATGACTGGGCACTGTATCAGTGCCGAGTTTGATCTGAAACGATGCAAAGCAATGTAAAAGCGTGGTAGAAGGAAACACTGATTAACAATCTTTGATTCCCAGGTTCTTCTTGTATTATGTACCCCTGATCAGTTCAAATCCCCCGTATGTGTACCGATTGGCTGTCAACTCTCGGGAACTGCACTAACACCCTTGCACTGACTTTTTATGTTTTAAACTACTCATGAGTAGCCAAATGTTCACGTAGCAGTTTTCCACACAACCTTATCGTGACCGGCCATCACAAGATATGGTCAACGGCGATCTTATTCCATTGACAGTATAGAGATGTTCATTGTAACCGTATCCAGTCTGCTGGAATTTAGCTCGAACTTGCCACAAAGATATACGCCCATAGCCTGTACTGAATAAATCATTCCCCTATGTCTTGGTTAAGTTTAGCTTTCGCATTTCTCTGCCGCCAGCGCACCATCTTGTCGGCGAACTCCACAGAATTTTCCGCCAGTTCCTTAAGAGCATTTGTTCCATTCCTGTTTACTAAGTGCTATCATTCGCGACACATTATAACGAGTGTTTGGATATTTTGCTGATCTGGGTATGGAACTTCTTCCATGAAATAGCTTGACGGACATGGTGTACACGATCACCATTGCTGCACATGGTCTCTCTGTAGGTTGCGCGCTGATCATACTGGGTCGGTTGAACAATCAGACTGGTCGTCACAAGTTACGCCTTCCCTTCCATTTTCAGTGAATTCTGCCATATTGAACCGGTTTCACTCCCACTATTTCGCTGCGGTTACTCCATTTGATAATTCAACGGTTCCACTTATCATCTTGTCTGCCTGAAACATTAATACTATACAAGAGGGAACAAGGAAGGCATGTGCTGTATTCATTTTCACCCGTTATGTGCATCGTTTGAAAACGGACCCGGATTTCACCTGAATGGAAGCGTGTGTTACTTGCACGAGATCCATCTTCTTTTATGGTTATGAAGAGGATGTAAATGAATCGCTTTCCCGACCGTCATTATTTGCGCCAGTTAGCTCACATCCAGGTGGATACTCACATGAAAAACATGATATTTTGTATGCGCGTATTCCTGAACCCTTTCAATATGTGATCACCTGATGAAATATTACAACTGTGGTCAGTGATGTTTGGGTCACCTGATTCAATATGTATCGAGAGCACTAACGGTTAGAGAAAGCTATGTAGGGTCTTACTCTTACCACTGAGCTAATGAAGTCCTCGGCATAAAATTGAAAAGAAAGAACTAGTTAATGACAAGAGCTCTGTGCTATAACAGGATTGCAAATCAAAATAATAAAGTCGATATGATATCTACTTGTGTGTGAAAACCGCAAACGGCCAACAGCACGTATCTTTTTATTGGACAAAGCAAGCGCTTATCCGACACTGAAAACAGTTTTGTGTGCATTCGAAACCGAAGTAGATTATATGTTTGCAGCTTCGTAAATTAGAAGTAACTGGACCGAGTTCTGCTTCAATAGACCTCTTATCACAAACACTTCAGCGGACTGAATACAGAACCGAAAGTGTTGACCAGAAATAATGTGGGAGAATGACCATTGGTTTATATTTTTTAGATAACTGAACTGTAAAGGGAAGAAGTTTTACCGTACTCTAGAAGTAGATGAAGAGCCGGTCCACAAAAACGGTGCACGGTATTTTCTATGCTGTCATTCGGGACACCTTGGTGCGAAACAGTCTGTAGTCTTATCTCGCTGCAACATCCGGGAGGGTCACCTGTCCGAATGAGGACCGGATTCATAGAATAACACCTGATTTTCCGTTTATTTGCACTGCGAAAGAAAGACCCCTACAGAAGTCATACAGTGTGGTAATTCTGTGAGAATATTGTGAGAAATTTCCTGCAACAAGCGACAGAATCTCAGTTTTACAGGATTTCTTGTGGTCCTTATCTAGCTACCAAAATTCAGCATCAATTACAAGCCGAGGAAAAGACTAAGAATTGAAATAAACCAAGAAAGTAACATAGTTAATGGTATTTCAGTGTTAAACCAAAGCTGTGTGAGCCGTATCCACGAAAGACAGTCAAAGGTGTCTGATTCTTCGAAGATCTGTATGGTGTTGTGTGAGTTAAACACAAGAATCAATCTTTGGCAGTAACCTAACAGGCCGGTACAACAATGGAGCCGTCGAAAAGCTGCTTAAGGCGATATCTTCCTAAACCTACAAAGCCTCGCTCTGGTCTGTATTTATTCGCATTCGGTATGAATACATCAGTTGCACGGCTTACAATCCACCATTATTTTTACTTAGAGATGTTGGCATCTACTTTGCGTCCTAATAGAAGCGGACAATCTCCCGAACGTGATATGCAAACGCTGCAGTGTTTGTGTAGTGCTAGTGCGATCGGATGGAAGTTGATGTATTTCGATTAGACCTAATGATGTGGCACTGATGCTGGTCATATGGCGGTTTGACTTCAATGAATGCCTTGGTGATTCTAGCTCACACAGTGCAACGTAATTTGGATCGATTTTGTAGGGTTTCAGTAATGTACGGCCCTAGTGGCCTTTCAGTTAGCAAATTGAAATCCACCTAGGATTTCTTGAAAAAACGGGAGCGTAGTTTTCCAAATGGTTCGATTTGATATCAAGAATTAAGGTGGACAGTAAACTAGCTCTGATCACAATTTAGTTGACTACGGTAAAAGCGAAGTATCGTGCGGTGTTTGACCGGAATGTCACTAAGGACTTGTGCCAATGACACTAGTTTAGCAGAGATGACTACTATAAACATTTTACTCGGTACGCTTCATTCAGTAAACTGTACAAACAATGAACCATGAATAACAATCACAATTACCAAGTGGGATGGTTTATATACAGTGGAACCTCAGAGAGAACGCTGTAGTTGAGGTGGTTTCCAGTAGACTACAGAGCACTTTAAACTTCTAATCTTGCAGTTTAATGATACACAAAGGCCTTTTCTGCCCAATTATATCGAGTTCAACTAAACAGAAACCTTAATACTCCACAATCAGTATTTATGCCCACTTATTTTTTTGTGCTCAATATAGTACGTTATTCTGTCTGTGAAAAAGCGTATGACGGGACAAACACGTAATTCCCTCGTTTCTACAAAGGTGTGCAAATATTACCTATCTAGCTGATCTAGTCGTTTCATTATTAAGAAAGATGCTGTCCAATGTTCGACAAAAGGTGAACAGACTTCAGATATTTTTCTTCATTGGGGTTACTATTACTTAGTCACCCAAAAAAGGTTCAAGCAGAACTATTATATTCTTGACCTACCACAGTTCTAATTCATAAATAGCGTCAGCAACAGCAGTTTAGCTATCTGCAATAAAATACCTGGAATTTTCTTGAATGATGATTTCTAACATCCCGTAAACACTATTCCACCCACAATCTGTTAAAGTTAATCTGATGGCTCAACATTGGAGACAGACATCTTTTGTCACTTTGATATTCTTACGGGTTTGCGAATATGAGCAGACCACACAGGGATTTCTTTTACCAGCAGAGTTCACACGATCTCTATGTTTATAACCTCGTGTAGGTGGTACAGGTAAGCACCTAATTCCAGGAGGTTTAAAAGACTGGGATGCAACATTTCGACTATCTCTGTCTGATAAGTCCAAACAAAAACAAAATCTCAAATTGAACATCACCCACAATTGATCGCAACTGTCGCATTCCCATAGACATTCCAGTCGGCCCCTTTCGAAAAGCTGCGATCAGTTGTGGATGATGTTCAATTTGAAATTAACCAAATCCCCGACTACTCATCAGTAATCAAAAACAAAATCGGTGGTGGTGTGTCGGTTTAAGAGTTCGTGAAACATTGTAAGTACCATTTAGAGTGGCTATGATCGTAGCCAGTGTAAGCTGGCAATTCGGAATATCTAAGATGCCCATTCACAGTGTCGATTTATCCATTGGAAATCCTGGTATGCGCTTTCAGCTTTTGTAACTAGTCGCGGACGGGCAGATATCTTACAAACGTTATATTCTACAAAGATACTTAGCATTCGGCCAAACCATTACTTAATGAATGACGGAAACAATATTGGCTCCTCGTATTATCTTAACTCATAGAATGCTTATATATCTGATTAACAAATATGCTACCATTATACGGTAAGGTTTAACGAATAAGCGTATCGATTCAAAAATGCCATTTTCCTGTTCGCCACTTTTTTCTATGTGAACCTTCTTTGTATGGGAGATGAAATTTAGTAAGTGATGGAACTATCTCAGTGGTCCGGATTTGCTACGTTTTGATGGTTTGGCTGATGCTCAAGGCACCTCCTACTATATCTTCCGGCGTTCTTTTTTTAAAAAAAAAGGAACTAGAAGGAAATAAAGCTGTGTCATTAAACACATGATAGTTAGCTTATCATTTTACCCTCAAAATGCTCAAGAAGAATGCTGCCATTCTCAATAACGACAAGCCATTTGTTTGTCTATGCGACGTACAAACTTTATTGTCAAGAAACAAAAGTTAGCTAGTTAGACTCTTTTCTACCAGTGAAAGTCAACTAAAGAGCGTTGATTTTGGTAAAGCTGACACAAACCCCTTATCTCACTTATTTTTAACGTGGTCTAGTTCCTAAAAGTAAATGTCTGGATACTCGGTATAACTACAGTTCTGAAGCACTCATGGGTATACTCCGCCATATAGTGTTTGCTTAACCGTAAGTACAGCTTCTGTGGTTATTTTTATAATTGACAGCAAATTACGGCACAAACGTTTCGTCAACAAATGAGATGACGTCATCAGTGCGTAAGCGTTTGAACGTAGAATTTTGAGTGGAGAGGCTGGTCAAACCTATAAGCTCAAATACTTACACACTGATGACGTCACCTCGTTTGATGATGAAACGCTTGCACTCGAAATACCAGGCTCGACGAACATCCACGTACCTAACTCACCAGCCCAATCTACGAACAGCACCACCACTACTTCCCACCGCCAGAAATTACGACGTTTTACCATTAATTGTGATATTCTCTATAACTATGTATATGTTTGTATACATATATGTACTAACTAGGTGTGAAGTAGTTACCTGTAGATTTTATATCAATCTTTCACGTAAAAGTCAGCGCGCCTAAAGTTGGTTGCAATACGGATACGAATCATGACTCTTAAAGTGAAAGATTGCTAATTTGGTTGCTTATTCAGACTACGTCTACTTGGCGATTCCAAACAAGGACAAAACCGGTTGTGGATATTCAGTTTGTGAGCTAGCATCGTGGAACGTTATAATCACCGTTGAGTTCTTTTGGTCGCAGCCTGTGCAGCACCTGGTAATAGGAGGTAGCCTGTGTTTATTCATAATAGTTAGGCGTGAGCAATTTGCACACCAATTGTTTGCAGTTAACAACAACTATTGCCAATTTATCCTATTTGAAGCTTATTTCCTGGGTCATTTCGCGCGCAAATAGGCCTCAAGATATAGGATGTACAGTGCGACAGTTAAAATTCTATGGTGACAACAAGCAACACTGGGTTCTGCATAATTTTATTTGTTTTCCTCCCCTTTTTATTTCATATTTTCCCCCATTACTGATTACACTGTTGATAAATCACACGAATGACGGTACTTTAGGGACCTATAAAAACACTCATGATAAGATCGTGATTAACGAACCGCTGAACACTTTTCTGTTAGCTTTTATTACGACATTAATTGCTTGATGTACTGTTTTCAGTACTCAAGAGCTGTCAGCTCTATGTTTTTATTGCCAGCTATTCTACTGCTAACGTAAGTGGAACGGAACTAGATTGTTACGAATGGGTGAAGTATTCAGATATCCTTCTTTCTTTTGATTTAAGCTGGATCGAACATATGCTTTTTCTACTCAATGAAGTCTGACGTCAGGCGTTTTACGTAGAACGATTGAACTGACAGTCAGTTTCTCGGCAGTTTGTTGTAAACTTTAATTGCGCTTACATTCTTCAACATTAACTGTACCGTTCACCAATTGATTTTACAGGCTTATCAAAGCTCGAAAATTGCCATCGAGGTTTATGATCTTTCACTCAGTAGTAGGTTGTGTCGAAGCATTTGGATGATAGTGCGAACTTTTCATTGTTGGTTTTTTCCGATGTGTGTCAAATTCGCATGCCTCCCGCTGTTGTTCCCTTGGCTTTGTACATTCTAGGTGATTCGAGTAAAACCACGAGTGATATTCCTGGAACTTCTTGTCGTGACGTATGTTCACAGTCTTTTTTTTGCATTAGTCATCGAGACAGGTTAATCCGGGAACTGTGTGCACCAGTCACATCAAATTCGTCCCTTAGATGTTTATTTAACCCAAATTGGTCGGTTTGCGTAAGTGTACAGAGCATCATTTATCCCACATCCTGCTCGGTGCTTGAGCATGTAAATTAAAATACCTGCCGGAACGTCCTTTTGTCCAAATTAATTTATTCTTGTCTTCATCTTAATATATTTCAGGCTATTTGGTTAGTTTTGTTGTCCAATACATGGCGTTGAATTTTCAGCTTTTTTGTGAGTAAGCCACTAACTTAACTTGAGTTGATTTAGACGTGGTTCACCCATTGTGTTCACTTTTTGTGTTCTAGCTTCACATACATCTCATGTTCAGAAGCCAACATTTTGACCTCCTGTGGACAATGGTTATCATAAGTCTCTAAACCTATTCACTCAATTCTAATGAACATGATCAATCTTGGGACTATCCATTAAAGCACCAGTTACATGTATGCCATGAAAACACTCAGTAATACAATCCTTGCCTTACACATCTGGTCACTTACTCGCATGTAAGTTTTGTTGGTGATTTAGTAATATGTTAACTAAAACTAACCTGTTCACATTAAAGTTTACTGGTCGCGGTCTTGTATATTTTCACAAGAGAAATACAAACATGTAGTGAATGCTAAGTCTGAGAAAGTGTTATTGTTTTGGGCCGCATTTCAACTAAGACAATAATTACTTGATGTTTATCAATTATAGTGCATTACGAGTAGATAAATCAATGGCTCAGGATCTTAGAAAGCCTTGAATGTTCTGAAGTTTTACATAAACCTATGAGTTGTTTACGTCCGGTTTAATGGCTTTTGAACTACAGAAATGCAGAATTGGAATGTCACTCATCTGGGTAATCACGAGCTGAGAACGACTGAGTGGGGAAGACCTGGGTATGCTGGGGACGGACTACATAAGTCTTTTCAAAAATTGTAAACTTATAACAAAGAAAACACAAATGACGTTGAATCTTTTAGGAAGGGGTTGCGGATGTTTCAATCCAGAGGCACGCTGAGCCATGTGCAATTCTGTTGTACAACAATGTTTATTTGAGATACGGCTCTTATTGAAGACCCCAAGAGATGAGCCACAAAGAAGGTCATGCGGGTCAGGATGTACTCTTAACCAGAAAGACTGGCATCGTAATTCAGTTCTCGGTGAATTACGGAAACATGACAGAAAGCTTAATCCCAGTGTATAAAATTATGCACGTAGATGATCATCCACAGACAGACATACTCAGTCAGTCATGAACTAGAAGTTAGGCAGAATTTCTACTAAACTTTCGTTTCAATTGGGCAGGCTGTTTCGGAGACGGAACCTCTTAGTTTGAGTGTGCACACTCTGTGACGCGATGCTCATCTTTGTGTTCACTGCTGACTTGGTTTGGTGTGGGAAATTATACCCTGTCGGCACATACGCGAGGTTCAGTGGGAACTACAGTTCCATAGGCAACATGTTCAACACATTCCCACAGGCCAGAATATCTGTGTACCTATTTTTACATCTGCCTATTTATTGTAGTGGTGTGTACGTGATTTTGTCGCTATCTGTCTGAATGTTTGTCGGCTGTATAGGTATACCGCTTCACTCTGTAAACTTGCTACAAGCAGGTATTTCCCTTCTTATTCAATCTTTCTTCCTTTCTTTACCTCCATCTACTGGTCAACAAATTTGTTTTCCGATTAATACGACAACAGTAAGGTCTAAGCGCATGATCCTTCTGTCCTTGCCTAACTTATGAACCGTCAATCACACAGAAGTGCATAGCCGAGCAACATTGAGAGAAATCGCTAGAATAAATAACAAGCACTTTGCAGACTGGGTCCATTCCCTACACTGCCGTCAACCACATAATGTGTAAATTGGATGTTGTGTTCCTATTCAAGTGCAGTCAATATTATGCCTTACTGACTATAACGACGTTAGAGAGAACACGTGACTCAGTGGAAGTACACATCATACTGTCGCATTTACAAGCGGTCGCGTGGACGAATGCGTCGTTGAAGGCGTGACCAATCAGAACGTAGCTTGAACTTTGGCACGAATGTGGAGCTTAAGCGGCCTTGACGTATACACATCAGTGAACATTGTGAAATGTTCGTGCAAAATGCAAACTTTTTCGACCTAAAGGACAAGCATGTTATGCCTACGTGCCTATTAAAACGACGTCAGTTTCAACATAAAAGTTGGTTGCTTTTGCACGCACAGTTGTGGGTGACGCTTGACTAACTGTCAACCTTGTCAAGGCTTGCACGAATTTCATCCATCGTTTATTTTTATTACGTCCAATCATATTGATTGCTGAACTTGAGGACCGTTCCTATGAGCTCCTCAATTCGGTGGATAGTATTTCCAGCCGATTTAATCTGAGTGTATTTTGTATGCTGGCTAAAATAGCGTATTCATCATTCGCGTTCATCAACCATTTGAGTTAAGCCATTTAAGATATTGTGGAGTATCAAACAATTAACATAGACAGATCGGTTTGACTCTCTGACACCTTGAAGCATTCACTGAATCTTTTCCGTATGACAATCTTCCTGTCATACACATTATTCGAGACCTAATTCTCATCCACAAAATCCTCCACATCGAGCCATTCACTACCAGATCTCCTCCAGCTGAGCGTAAATGGACGCCAAGAAACTGCCTGAAACCGGAATATTGAATTTACAGAGTACTGTAGTGATGAAACTTTCTTACAACTAGAATCTGATCATATTGCAACTGATAGCTCAGTTTTGTGATCGTGACGGAAACGGTTGAGGGTTTATAAATCGGATAAGTAATTTGGCAGATTTGATAATTTAGAAAAGACCCGGTTGCGAAAAATCTGGACTTCGGCTGGTTTCCAACCAGCGACAGAAACAACATGCCCAAATGCGGCAAATGCTCTACCATCTGAGCTACGTAACCAATAGATATAGTCAGTAGATATACGTGAGACAGGTGTTACTTCAAATTTCATGTCCACTTGATTAACCCCTTTAACCGGAAAAGTACACGTGCATTTCTCCAAGATTTCTGCATCAGTGTGTTTCCTTTATCAATGTTGACACATCTGTCCACTGGTGACTTCTTCCACGGTTAGCTGTGTTCACGTAGCTTCACTTTTCATCCAAACTTATTGACTATAAACTCAACTTGTTCGCTAACCACGGAAATTAGATTTGCACAAATAAATGTTTTCTCCTCCGTGCCCAAAATTACTCACATAAACATAAATTGCGAGACAATTGTCTAGTCATCTAAATAAAATGCAGGTACATACGGAGTTCAAATACTCTTAAAGAAATATTTGGAATAATACTGGAGTTGGGATCTTGGTTATATCTTAATAGTATGAGCCTCCTGCCTACGTCGGGCCCTGGCACATGTTGTCATGTGTGGCAAAACTGCCCAGGAGGCCAGCATCGTTTATAACTATCCAAAAACTTCTCAGCTGACGTAACAACTCAATCCGAAAAGGCACAACTTCACGTGTTTGTGATTCTAATAATTTCTGACCAACAGTCGACGAAACTACAAATGGTAAAGTGCATTTTCATTGTTTAGACATATCAATCATGCCTCCCATGAAGATATTATATGTATGTTCTTCGATCTCATGCAATTGAAAAGTTCACGATGAAGATATCGAAGTAGGGTAAGTCAAAATGCTGTCACATTATCTAACGTTTCCACACACATGAGGAAAATATTCAAGGTTGGGTATCAGATACGTCGGTTTTAAAGAAGGTTTCAAGATCCACTTAGTAGGATCTGAAGTTGACTGCACTGATTACGATATGGAATGCTAACCCGGTTGTGAATTTTGAGTCGAGTTTCATCTCAGTCATTTCTTAGGAAGTTAATTGAAAAACACATTTTAACTAACAATCCCAGGGCCTTCACAAAAACGGAAGAAAAAAGTAGAGCTAAGAGAAGTTTTCATACAGTTGCATTTATGGCTGACAGGTGTTCGAATGGTCTAAAAAGCAGAAAGTGTCCAGTAAATTATCCGAATGTATAGTTACTATCTAACTATATACACCTGGGAGATGTTTTTATATAATTTACTAGGCCTCAGTCTTTCACACGCTAAGGTCTGTCATTCATTTTAGCATGCACGCTGTCCTTTTCAGTTGGTGTCATGCCATGTATTTGTGTCGTTGAACCGTCTGTAGCCCTAATGTTGCTGTTTTCTCCAACTAACCCAAACACTTCACTAAGATTGGACTAGAGAGTGTGTGTTTATAACTTACTGGCCCAACTTAAGCAGAGACATTGCGGCCAACTTGCTAGTATGAGTCATCGTAGGTTCTTTCTGTGTTCGTATCATTGAAATCTAGTTGGTTGTAGACATCGTATAACTACACCAAACATTCTTCTTCCAAAGCTTTAGCATATGATTTCGTCCATCCTTTTTTAGTGAATTGCATCACAGTTGTTTAAAGAGGTAGTCAGAACTAATGAACAAATGCAGTCAATGGAATTGATCAGCAGTCCTGAATGGGTGCTTCAAGATAGTGTCAGTAACCCACTTCAGGTTCTGCACGTTTGTTGCAAGCCAGATAGACAGACAGGAGATATTTGTTTACTGTGTTACACAACTCACAGCGAGCTGTTCAAATCACACGGAGAACATTCCCGCCTCACACTTGTTGCCGTACTTGAACACTTGTTCATTGCAGTTTATTTTCCGTGTGTTCCTTACTAAAGAGTGTGGAACTATTGTTTAATGCTTGCTACCACCAAATACCATGATATAGACCCGCTGGTCTTTAACATTGCCCAAATAAGAATTCCCGATGCTCGTAATGCTGTTATTATAAATATTCTTATCGCGGTTCTATACTTGAACTAATACTGCTCAATCCCAGTAAATATTTTGGTACTTTTCATTATCGGTCAACCTGACGATACTTCAGTGTCAAGTAACACTACATACGAACTATCTTCCAGTACACTCCGAAACATGCTTTGGGACTGACCAGGTCAAAAAAATGTTATCCTAATGGGTTTTGCTACAATTCCATAACGACGGTTTATTGTAACATCGACTTTCATTGTTTACTCATTCAACATTTATTAACCACTAAACTTGCGGTAGACTGGGTTTATTGTGTAACGCAACAGTTGCACGTTAGTTTTTGGCTTGGTTTGGAATGTTATGATCATGAACAGTTATGTTCCTTTTATACACAATTACTGTAGATCCTCTCCTTTTGAGACTTGTTCTTCCCAACTTTCTTCAGATCGTTCGCATTAATATTGCAATTGACTTAGCTGTTATTGGTCATCATCAATCAACGAAGAAATCCGAACTTTTGAACCATCTTGAAATGTGATTTAGTTAGAAAGGGGTTCTCATGAGTCGGCTTTTTCACTTCACCTTCTCGCTTGAGTCCTTATCTGAAGCGTTATATTCCTGCATATCTATCCTTTTTCGTTTATCGTCACAAACATCATCCTACCCTATGAATAACTATAATTTTCACCCTAGGAGATGTTAGCGACCAAGGTACAAACACCACGTGACACCATTGATGCAAAAACAAAATCGACAGTCGAACTTTTTAAAGATTTAGATGTATTCAAAAAGAAATTGGGAAACACTGCAGTCGAGATGCGTCAATGTATTTGTTCCAACAATCGATAATGATTTCATTATCTGTGTGAAAAAGTTGAAAAATCTCATTAGAATGAACATTTTGATACGTGAGACTTGGTTTTTGGGTACAACTTAATGGGCAAAATAAACTCACGCATTTACCATAATTCTCGAGATAATAGGACCAGGGAGCCCATAAACAGTGCAGTAAGCGTTGACACAGTTATAGATGCCGTATCTGCAGAAGATAACAACGGATGGTTTTAGTGCACAAAGCAGTTGATCAACATACAATCTCATTGACTGAGGACATACTGAGGATACATGTATTACTGGTACACATTGGCTTACGGTCAGGCTGTTCTGGAGTACATTTGAGTTAGTGGACGCTTATTCAACAATAACACTGGCAGGATCGGTTTTCCACGGTAACTAAAACTGTATTCTGTGACTTTTCAAAATCGGTTGCTGTTTGGTTTTACAATTAAACTTGACCTTACATGAAGATGCAAAAATACCATATGAAGTGCAAAAATACCAGATTCCTAACAAATGTGCTACGAACTCACAGTATACTTTTGCCACTTCCCCATAGTAATATCGTGAGTCTCCTGAAGGCGGTTTGTACTTCAGAAGAGCTGCTTTGAATTGACTTGCGAAACTAGACGATCGGTAGTCTAACTTATTGGCAGTCAGCAGATTCTTGTTCAG
>LUCH01017360.1:0-46197 GCA_013368495.1 Paragonimus heterotremus
ATGATGATGATGATGACAACGTCTCCGTAAGAACTTTGTGACCCGCAAAGTTGGGGTGGAATGATTGTCACACGGACTCATTGGAACGAGAAGCAGTTGAACCTAGATGACCGCTCCATAATTAACCCGCTATACTGCGCCTTTTTCTCCACGCATTGGAACTGTGTCTCTTATGTGTAGAGAGAAACAGCAGGTGAGTAGGTTTCAGCACCTATTATCTGCCTCACTTTGTAAGGAGCAGTGTAATTGTTACCGTTTAAATCTTCCTGAGTGTGAACATCAAAGGCAATTGATCGCGACGCTGTTCTACCAAGCTGTATTTATCCTAGTGTTCGTCGTGTGTTTAAAACTGGCACCCAATCCCACTCTGGTTCATGGTCCAATTAAGAAAACCCTCAACATATCGATTTGATTAACATTGACCAAACAGAATACGCTGTGTACAACTAAACTCTAAGCGATGTCAGTCGATATCAGGTGACTCCAATGAGAACCAGCTTCATGTCCTCCTCTTGGTGGATTCCTTATTCAAGTATGTGACGTTTCTGCGCGAAGTTTTTTTCCCGTAGTAACATCCTTTTAAGTTGTGTTTCTTCCATTTTCATCAGATTCGTCTATAAAGTCCGTTTGCGTTCACGGACGCTGCTTACTTTCAGTTACTCGATGTTTTAGGAACATACTGCACACTGCTTTCACCCTAGGTAAATCCGCAGGAAGTAACCAGATTTGATGATTTTTACGGCCACTCAGTTGATCCAACCCTTCCTATGCACATGATGATAATTTCTTTTTAGTTAAGTCTCAGCACCACGCGCAATATGTGGCAGTGCACCGTCATGCTAATTTCACCTCAACCGATAGCTCTTAAATCTGCAGCATATGTCGTGCCATGTCCTTTTCAGTCAGGTCACCTAAATGGAGACTAACGAATTATATTGACGAACCAAACCGGTGCGAGGAGGGTTCATAGCCACCGTTTTTATATATATTTCAGTTTCCATTTAAAAACTTCTACGATCAAATGGGATGCTTCTCGATGCAAGAAATGAAGTGTCACACAGTGTTCGAGATAATATCATTCATGTGACCGCGTTGTATCTGAACAATCCAAACGCTTAGGTTTTAAGTCATTCTGCAGCCAATCCATCCCTAGGAGAAAGATTACTTGGAAATGCGATCATGCACCACCTGACTGCTCCACCTGATGGAATCGGTTACGGATGAAGCTTCCGGTTATATCACACTTTCAAAACGGTCTGCTGAATGAATAACGTTCTTCCAAAAATCACGCACCAATAGCAACCAAGACGTTGACTCACACAATCCTGTTTGCACTGTGTTCTATTCAGCAAGCATTAAGTCGCTGTGTTTCCCACGGTGGAAACATGTTTCTTTAAAACCTTCCCGTTCGGATGTAATGTATCTCTGACGGCAAGTACAGTTTACCACAGCTTTACATATTTTCAGATTCCAATAATTTTAAGTCTGTGAATACAAATGGAGAAGGTTTGCGTCGATGTTAATTTGCAGATTATGAATACTTTAGACAAAATAGTTTGCTTCACACACAATGAAGTGGTTGAATAATTCAAGCCGTTACGATAACCTGCGTCCATCCAACATACTGCTCTCTGCACTTCCCTCAATGAAGTTATCCCTGGGAATTAATAGCGTGCGATCTAAATGGAATTCAGCTGAATCTGATCGATCATGTCCTTCTCTGGACATATCTCCCTCCCAAATAAGACGCTTTTGACTGTTGATTGAATTCCTCTACCTTGGTTTCGATGATAGAATCCTCTATCAGCTTGTTTTGCTAAAACACATCGTCGAATTTTTATTTCTTTCAAGTGTCATCTTTGAGATCATCCAATTTCGATGTGTTCTCTGGCCACGTCCTTGTTCGACATGACAGTTGGGACCATTTATCGGGGTGACCTCGTGCAATGACCATTGTTTCACTTAGGGCTCATTCTTAAGAATCGTGGACTTTTTCCCTAACGTAGTTTTTGTTCATCGTTCGACAGATAAATGTGCAACTAAGGCTGAGTAAATCACGAATAATCCTGTCACATATCATGTCAACTTTCTAACCTGTTTCTATCTTTTGGACTCTTTCGGTTCGATTAACCCCAAGTAAATCTTGGCGCCATGCATGCACCTACATCTTAGAGCATATTGACATCAAAGAAGGCGATCAATGGACAACTGTTTACAGATTCCATTGACTAACCCGAACAGTGACAATACATCTGAGCCGCAAAACAATTACAGTATTGAAACGTCATACGCATTGATCACACTGGAAGCACTCTGATGTGTGTTGCTTTCCAATATCCCACATTTTAAGGACGCAGTAAATATGTGCAATGGATTCGGGAAACACTAAATCTGGGTGTTGTTTCAGAGGTTCTGCTTCACTTGGTTGTTATTTTAGAAAGATTGAACTGTGTGTATCACTCCATGTGGTTTTTATTTATTAACTATTATACAGTGTATGGTTTCAATAATCGTTGTGGATCTGTAGTGCGAATTTTGCGAGGCTACATTTCTCTTTATGGTAGAACCTATACATCTACAGGGTTTTTTTGTATTTCGAAGGAACGATGCACAGCCCAATTCTGTCTAAATCACACCTTCCAAATGTCGCAGTTTTCGAAGTGCAGTACTTCACATACAACTACCTTTCCTCAAAAAGATCACTTCACTATAGCCAGTGTCGTCGCAACAGTTTCTGGCACGTTCGTTATTGTGTTTCAAGTTTGTTTTTATCACTGTCAGTTTTGTGAAATTGCAATCTCCATTCGAGTCATTCGATGCCGTATATGAATATAAAGGTTGGGTACGAAATAGCGATGCATATATGCTGAATAATATAGCAAACCTACTTCAGCTTTATGGCTTGTTCGGTTCTCATCCTTCTCTGTTTGTTCAAGCAGTGACTAGGCCTTGAAATGATGGTTAGTGGCAATAACGAGCTGTCATCACTTTATTTCACTGAACCGTAAAAGTCAGAATACCTGACGTGACATTGACTTAATGCACCTTCTGCTTATCGATCGTTCATTCATAAGGATTCACTACAGATTCCACCGCTGATAACAAGGTCGGTTTCGATTAAAGCACGACGTTCCAAGTTCGCTAAAGATCAAGTCATGTCAGGCTCAACCAGACGAACATACTAAACATTGGAGAAGACGAAAATGGTTGTCTACGTGGACAGATAGTGGAAATCAACGAAGCGTTTAGTCGGCTGCTTAAGAACCAGGGAAACACAGATAATGAATGAACAGAAGATATAGAACGCCAATTGAAAATCCCCACATCCACAACGGTGCGTTATAGTGATTTGAACGATAAGGGATTTCAGTAGGTTCTCAAAGCAGGTGATGACGAAAGTTGAGCTGAACGATGGATTGATAATGATACGATCTCGATGCTTTTGTCAGCTGGGCACCAATTTACTAGGTACGTCGTTCGTCAGGTCTACTTATTTGTTCCATTCTCCCCACTTAGATACTCCCGTCCATTTCAATTTAAACGCTGAAATGCAATAAGGAAATAAAGCTGGCATGGAGAGGGAAGCTTCAACAGATCAATCAGGGAGGTTCTTCAGTTAGTGAGTAAGGCGAGAATATTCGCACTGAAGAGGCTAGTTGGCTTATCGTGTACTCTAAGGGGACGATTGCCAAACTACAAATACTTAATGTCTGTCTAATAAGCGTTAACTACGGTGATACTAAAATCTTTTGTAGCATTGCTGCCATCCATTTTTGATCTGGATTTAGCCAGAAGGTGTTGGAATATAGACTGTGAAGCTCAGTTGACCCAGGTAACTAGAAAATTGTTAGGACACTTTTAGCAGAGTCTAATCGGATACTCTTCTCTTTGCCTTGTGGTTGAACTGGCCGTTCCCAAAGCCGTATATGGAAAAGATAGCTCGCGTATTTACAGTTTTCTTGTGATATTCCTGACAGTCCTTCATTAGAAGCTCATGTTATCGAAATGTTTTGGAGCCTCAGATGCATCCTTTTTTCTTCAGCTCTTTTCAAAAGTGGTGATGACTGAGTGTGGTCTTAACTGATCATACTCCTCCGTTCCATATGGGAATCTGAAGAGGTGCCCGCTGATTGGCGTTTATAAGGAGGGGAAGTATGACTGCAAACAGTGATTTGCCTCCGAAGTTGATTGTTACTAGACATTCATTATGAGGCATGTGAAAACACACAGCTACGAAAACCTGCACGGCTGATTTATCTGCACATCCGTTGGCAGTAGTGTGCCATCAATCTCTTTGTTGACACCTCTCGCACACTTACACTTTTTCAATCGTCGCTTCCAGTTCCTGGTCTTCCTGAGGTTGAGTACTACTTCTTGGTTTCTACACGTTCGGTTCATGCAGTACCACTCATCAGCGACGCTTTACAATATTCAGTACTGTGACGGTCACAGAAGTATCAGCGTCTCTGTCCACTTGTCTCACAATGCGGTGTTTTCTGTAAAACTGAAGACCGGATATAAGAGCGAACAGGTTTCCGACGTGATCGTAGACACGTCGACCATCTATTCTCCTTTGTGGGTCAATGAAACATCGGTGGTTTTTTCCAAGCCAAAAGTCGTGAAATTTTTGGCTGGGTTGTCTGATGTGCTCTCTGGATCCATCTCGGTCGTAGGAGAGTCCCAGTGATGCATGTCATTTCGTTGCAGTCCTTGTATGCCTGCTCCGTTTGCAGAAAGCGAATGTATGGACAGATGTTTCGTGCGTTTTCGCCCTATTTGCTGTTCGATTTCTCATTCCTCTTCAATCATATGTGGGACTATATTCTAGGAAGTGTTCGGAGTGTGACTTTCGCCAGGTAGTAGATTGACTAGTGTTAAGTATACAGACGGCATCGCTTCATTTATTTCCACCGTGGGAAATATTCTAATAATCCTGGACTGATTAAATGATGTGGTATGTAATCTGCATCATTTTTATTTTAGAAAAGACCCAATTGCGAAAAATCTGGACTTCGGCTGGTTTCGAACCAACAACGAAAACAATATACCCAAACGCTGGTTCAAAGCCCAGTCCAGATTTTTCGCAATCGGGTCTCCTCTAAATTGTCGAATCTGTCAAACTACTTGTCAGTAACTCAGTGTCAATGCTCATCGGTGGCGTTGGTGGATTCCAGCGTGAACTGATCGAGAAATCCTGTTCGGGCAGTCAATCTGCTGGATCATTTGGTAGATTCCATATGACAGTTGGTTGGGTGGGTCACCAGGTTCAAATGTGAAATCTCTGAGCTTCCGGCTTGGCTTCGTAGCTCTCACCTAGTATGACATTTGCCGCGTTTGGGCATGTTGTTTCTGTCGCTGGTTCGAATCCAGTCGAAATCCAGATTTTTGCGGAATTAGGTCTTTTTTAAATTATCAAATCTGCCAAACTACCTGTCTTTATTGTTGCGGGTATGTCGCTGGGGACGGTCGATGAATCTTCCTGTCTGGATAGTGTTGTCTCATCGGTTTGGAATGTCGCCGACAGGCTGGTCGTAAGAATAGCGAAAGCACGTAATGCATATAGTAATCTTTATTATTTGTGGCGTCGCAAAAGACGTACGATTCGTCTCTTCAGAGCATGGTTCACAACGCGTAAATATGCTCAGTTTGACTCTGTTTCATGAGCGTAGCTTGTTCGTGTTGTGGATACAAGTAGTCTGTCAGCGCTCAACCATCATTGTATCCAACAGTGTTATCCTGTTTTAATTGTACCAGTTAGGTGAGCAATGCGCGTGTCTGTCTACGCATATCTGAAAACTGTGCCAGTTCGAGATCGATAACAGAGTTGATGAAAATGCGATGTACACTGGCTTGGTCACGTTCTCCGTATGCTAACAGACTGGCTGCCGCATCGCACATTGTTCGCTGTAGCTGCAGGCGGCTTGAAGAAACTACTGGGCTGCCTGGCCATGACGTGGTCACGAACTATGAAAGCTTCAGTTGCCCTGCTGAATAAGATTACTAAGCTGAAGAGTTCATGAACATCCTTGCGACTGGTTAGAAATGTTTTTTGATACGTCAGCTTGTTGCAGTTTGTGGAGAGCCTGTATCTGTGGAATTGTCGATTCGTTCGATTTTTTGGCTACTTTTTCCATCATGCATTTTTGCCTACGTATCCCACTGATTCTCTATGAACTACAAATCTTATCTTAACTCGACCATAATCTTGATGGAATGTGAACAAAGTTAGTGGTACCCTTATAGCTGACACCTCACAGCTTTCGTGTCCCCTACATCTGGTTATTTTAACAGGAAGCCTTTGCGCACTCAAAGTTCACTTGAACCAACTGCACGCTGTTGATTACTAGTATACTGTGGTTCTTTAAATGTGGTGTATTTGAACTGTTGCGGATCTTCTTATGTTCTTACGGATAATGTGTTTTATGACACCTGTGCGTTTGAGGTTGCCAAGTTCCGTCCTTTGGCTCGAAATTAGGCTGTAGATATAATCGACCTTTGAAACCTCGCAACACCAGCTAGGACAGTCGACTGGATCTCCACTACAGTGTGAGGGTAGTGTTCATGTTTCCTCCGGATAAGACACTTGATTATATGCTCGGTTGTATGGGACGTGGAGGTTATTCTAACAGGTTTTATGTCGGAGGTACACTCGCACATGAACTGTGAGAGTATCACTGCTTGAGCGGAGAGACTGAACACCTTCGCCGGTTATGATACAGTTATGGACCAAGTTTCTATGGGATGCCAAACCGATCTGCGGGAATATCTTTAAAGAACTTTCGAACATGTCGGCGGTCTTTTTTCCACCCATTTGCGTGTGAGTATGATACGCGTTTGTGACGTGGTCTCCGTGTCACGTCGGCTGATTGCCGTCCCGAATGACGTATTTTTACTTTATTGATTCAGATGATTGCTCTCCTCTGACTGAGGGTATGTACGTCCGACAACCGGCGTGGCTTGTTTTTTTTTGCGTATGCACTGAATTGCTTGTCTCTCATTGTCGCTCAATCAGTGCTGCTGTGTCGCGTCGGCTAATAGCTCACTGAGTTAAACGCGTTTGCCTGTTCTGCGCAATTTAGGATGTTGCTTTTTCCGCTGTTGACTTGGAGTTAACAGCGAGAGAGGAGGTTGAATTCATATACGGCTTTTTTGATACTCAATGAAATGCGGAAGCAGCCATTGTATGCTTTCATCAAGAATGTGTTCATTCTAAACTTATTGCTTCGTCAAGCGTAAGGCGATTGGTTGCAAAATCCCAGCAGACGGATTATGTTGTCTGATAAAAGAGTAGCGGTTGTTCACGAACATCTAGGAATGAATGAATTGCCTTTGAAACGTCAAACGAAACCCAAAGGGCACAGTTCACGTTCTATCACGACAATCCAACCTATCTTGGTTATCCAGTTCACTGTTGTTTTAGGTGAGCCTGATTCTGACCGTTTAAGGAACTTAAAATCCGATGCCCCTTACCTGACGGTCCTGATCGTTGTAATATAATTTACCCGTGTCTGCTGAACGAATGGATGCTCAATGGACTGCGTTCAGTGATGAATTACCCTTCAAACTGGACTTAAAAAGAAATTATTAGGCTTTTAGAAGCCGAGGACGACACGGACTTTGTTCATTCCCAACGTTGTATTGTGATCGTGTTTGAAAATTCACTGGAAAGTTACAGGTGAGCATTTTAACATACCGTCCACTGGTTTTGAGGTCCCCATCTTTCTAAACATCGCAGGCACTCCTATCTTTCTTTGTACACTAAATTCCTCCGGTAGACCATTCTTTTATATGATCTAATCAGATCTGTACCCCCATGACCTCCAGCAGCTGTCGTTCGCGACTGTTAGAAGTGACTACGTCGTTACACAAAGTCATGAAATACTGACTTCGTGTTCAGTTGAATAAACATTCTCCGCCTCCATACGGCTCTCAAGGCTACAATTTTGTATACGCAGTAAAGCATTTCTGTTAATTTTGTCAGGTTGAATTTAGTACGTGCCTTATCGGTAGATCGCTGTCTTTTTTCTTCACCTTCTTGTCTTGCCCTATCTTACTTCATGTGTCGTGCACATTAAGTTAGATTTAGAGCATTTAGTTGGGACCTTCTTTCGAAGTGCTCGTGGTCATCAACACAGCATGTATTATGTGCTGGCAGTAGGGTTGGGTCGTGTTCACTAGCGTGGTTAGATGCGGTCAATGTGGGATCGTATTGCACCGTGAGTATGAGGTGATGAATGATACAAGCTAATAGTGGTTGTAGTGGAACGACAAATGGTTTGGCCCTGATTGCCGATCTAGTGACATACTTGGTATAAACTCGAAGCCTCATGGTCAGTGATATGTCGATGCTTAGCCAATTTGCCGTACACCCTCTCACGCCTTATGTACTTGTGATGCACATTTACTCGTGTGCCGATGCAACTTTCCCCGTATGACGGTCGACTTTTCAGGGTCACTTCCGCTCCATATTTAATACTTAGAAACCACAAGAGGTGGCAAACGTAGCACAATAAAAAGAAAAGTATTGTGTAAGGTGAAGAAGGAAACAAATTTGCAGGGATAAAGAAGAAAAAGTTACGCCGGTCGACACAGAGACCCTCAACGCGCGAGTCATTGACTTCTGTTCTTCACCATATCAGACAGCGTCCGCAACCAAAGTTGTTCAAAGTCCTTCCGACCATAGCCAAATAGTCGGAAGTGCCCTACTGAAGCAAACTTCAACGTAAGTGAGTTCATACCCCGAACTCAAGTCATGCACTAACCACCTAACTGCCGCTTCCAGTTTAACCCACCACTCGCCAACACTAAGGCACATTGTAGCAAGCGATAAGTTGGCATTCGTAAGGTGTTGTCAAGCTAACGAAGCCTGTGAGAAAAGATCAGTATGCTTATGGGTCGACAGAGTTTATCCGTTCCGAAGACACGTCGACAAACGTTGTCACTGTTGACACAGTGTTCCCACCACACTCCGCTAATGTTTCGGAGAAGCCGATGGTCGAAAACGGTTATGCTATTAACATCCTCCGCAGGAGTAGACCAAGTTTCGGAGCCGTACTATAGGACTGACCCCTTCACAGAAAGACTGAGATCATGCCAGCGCCACAGATGGCGTAATTTGGCAAACACCATCCCAGCCTTTGCTGTGCGATTTGTGATCTTATCAGACATTCCACCAGCATTGATACAGCTGCCAAGATACATAAACTTCTCGATTACTTCCAGTTTGTCACTACCAAGGTTGAAAGCAGGTACAGAGTCTTGCCAATCTTGCAACTGCTCCTTCCATTTAGCAGATGCAAAGGCCATACCAAACTGACGAACTGAAGCCTCTAACCTGTCTAAGATGTTCTTTGCTCCATGTGAGTCCTCACATATTAGAACGATGTCGTCTGTACCCTCCGTATCTCGAAGTCGAGTGCCTGGGAGCCATTGCACACCATCATATTCGCAGTCAGTCAGAGCACACTGTAGAATCTCGTCTACTACAAAGTTGATTAATAAAGAGGAGGCTGAACAATCTTGTCGCATCCCACTTGAGATGATAAAGGTTGGCGATATGCTGTTATAAGCCCTTATCCGAGATCTGACCGTAAATTTCTTTCTTTTCAGATACTTCCCATGCACATCCATCCTCGATTGTCAGTCCCAGAATGCAGCTCTGCCAACCGAATGGAAAGCCGTTCTTATGTCCAGGATGACAACTACCTACCCTCTATATGAATGTCTTAGTCTCCGAAGTACAGTGGCTGCGAGCAACTTTAATGCAATAGGAATCAGACTGATCCCTCTGTGGTTCTCATACCTAGTGCGTGAGCCCTTTTTGAAAATGAAGACAATGTTAACACAACCGTCAGCTCTTCAACTAAGGTTGGACCTTCATCTGCAGGAGGAAGTTCATCTTAGCCGGATGCCTTGTGATTTTTCAGAAACTTGACTTCAAGTGAGGCTTCTGTTTCCGAGAGCGGAGAAACGTCAGTAAACCAAAGAGCAGAGGTAGAGTCCGAAAGCGTAGTCAGTAGCGCATTAGTCAGTCGAACTGCTGTTTAACGTACTCAGCCCAGCGTCCTATGGGTTGTCGCAGGTTATGAATGGGCTCATGATTGACCTCGCAGATTACCTTGTTCACAAATGACTTCTTGCTACTCGTTATCAGGATGAGATGGAAAAGCTTCCGAGATCAGCGGCTTGTTCCTTCTTGACAACACGTTGTGTACACCAGGCCTGGTGATTCTCTTATAGTTGCTTCGGCAGCACCAAGCGAGTAGCCTTACTGATTGAGTCGAACTAACTATCGGATGTAATATTCCGGCAAGAGTCGAGAAGTTCTAGTGATCGCACAGAGACCTCAACGCTCGGCACCTGAATGAGTAATGACACCACACGAAACAGTACTGCACTTGTGCATTGTGTGCCGCATATGTGCCCAGTGTGTTTTAATGTCGTCTGGTGAGTGGGCACCTAGAATAGTTGCACGTTCACACTGATAAGCGTAAATCGCCTATGTCCCTGATAGTTTATATGCGTCGGTTTGTGGTTGACAACGAAGTTGTCGCCCACCAAATCGCAAAGCCAACCTGACACATAATAGTGCTTGATCGGCTTCCACGCATGTGCTTCTGAATTGCTTGCAATCTTGGAAATATCCACGCCATCAATATCTGATGACCATGTGTTCAACCTATGTCCACGATTGACTCGACGGTGGAGGTTGTTAGTTGGTTCACTGACATCTAGAACGTCGAAAATTAATACTTGCCAGAAACATAGATATCAGCACGGATGTGTCACAAACGTTCACCGTTGCCTGTTCGGCGAGTACCGTAAGAGTGTGGGCCACATAAGTTACGCTCGCCAGCGTTTAACCTGCCTAGTGGAGTGTTGTTGTCTCTTGTTAATACTACAATATCCGTGTGCTATGTCGTATGCAGTTGGTTAGTGAACAGGTGGTGAAAATCATTTTTGACTATGTCTAAACTAGAGTCTATAGGAGCGTATACTGCAATAACAAGCAGGTCACGTTTGTGATGGGAGCTCGTTGATGCTTTAAGCATATCTTCGAGTCTGACAACGAAACGCGAATGTTGACGGGTACCCAGTCAAACAGCGTCTTCGCGTATGTGTTTAGGGTAATTCCAGCTGCGGCTTTGTCAATGGTTGAAGCCGTGCGAGTCTCCAGATGGGCGCACATTGTACCCACATCCTGAGGCAGCTGACGGAGATTGAGATGTACCACTGAGCTACAATCCTGAAGCTGTGTTTCAGCGAGGCAGCAAATATCGATGGTAGGGAGTCTTCGAAGTATGTGCAGAAGTTGCCTGGTGACCTGTTTGCATGTGTTCAAACATTACAAGTGTGAAACCTAAGTGTGGTGTTCGGGATGCGACTAAGGGCTTACATCCTTTAGGCAAAGAAACCTTAGTGTTTGACAAGCTATCATTCTGGCTTTAACTTCCGTCGCGGGTAGCAAATAAGGTAAGTCTCTGGTGTGTGCGCGAAAAATGAGATTGTAGAGGGGGTCACTAAGTAAAGAGTTACTTAACAAAAGATGGGAAAACGAAACAAAATTAAACATGGGAGCAAAGCCGACCGCTGACACCTTGGTCAAAGAGTTGTGACAGAAAGGTATGACAAAGTCCACACTTAACATGAGTTTGAGTTCATGGTTGTGCATGCGGGATACTTCTCGATCGTTCAGGCTGAAAAAGGATGTTGGCATCAGGGGCCTCACTCAGAGCCTCTGGTTCAAAGAAACCTAAACCATAAAGCAGCTGGGTAATCCACGGAGTCCGCGGTCCATTGGGGGCCGGTGACCGTACGTCCCTTAGATAGAGTCCATCCATTCAGGATGCCCAGTGCACCCAGCAGGAGGTTGTGACAAAAGCGGCAGCAGCTTGAGGATTCACCAACGAAGTTGGATCTGATGCAGTAGATCTGTCCTGCCAGGGAGTTCAGGATCGACAGGACTGTGGAAACTTATGCCTCCTGTTGCCGAAGGTAGTGACCAAATTGGTTCATGCTCCCTTCGAATGCACTCCAGCCATCCAAGTTACCCGACACACCTTGCGTACCCGTTGAAGCCGGTAATTCGTACGCCTTCTTTGGGGGTTGTCCATGGTTGGTGGAGACAAGATATCAGTACGCCATACTCATAACACGTTAAACGAACGGCATATTGTCCAGAGGCCATGTGATCCAGTTGAGGCATCTGAAACAGTTTTGTGGCAGCGTAACAGACGCCATGGCATAGTACCGTCAACGAGCTCATGTGGCATTTTATAGGAGACCCAGTTGTCACCGCGGATTCACCACACTAACCATTGTCTCCGACTGTGTATTCGTCGTAAGAACCTTGATCATTTTATAGTTAGCCTCCACGTGGAAGGCCGTCCCCTAATTCGCCGCATGCGGATGCGACCGGTGTCGTTGAGTTAGCCCATCCGTTTACCCGGGTATCGGCTATTTCCCCTCGACTTTGTCGGGTAACGGTTGGCGGAAACCGAAATGGATTAGCGTATCGCAGTGACTGAAGCCAATGAACGCCTGTGCTTCAAGCCATCACCCAAGTTTCTTGCGCTGCACCACTTGCGGTTCCACTCACACACCACGTATCCTGTGTAAACTCGACGGCATGAGCCCAGTAGGTGTATAAGTGATGCCTTTGTGTCCAACCGGCCAAAGCTGGTTAGCCAGCTGAATGGCTAACAGGAAAAGGAAACCCTTATCTCTGGGAAAATAAACAGACTTCAATGACAAGATTTAAGCCGAAAAGAAAGATATGTGAAATGTACTAAAAGAAGTATTGCAGTATACGAGTGCATCCTAATGCATTCTAGAGAGAATAACTATAAAAAACGACATTCAAATTGGACTATGGAAAGAACACGCAAACGATTCATCATACAACACACCAACAAAGCTGAAGAGAAGAATGGGTAGAAGACCGCGGATACCCAAGTTTTTGTAAACAGGAGCGAATTAGTAGCCAAACGACCGTAGTCTTGGTCGATGTAGTCACTAGCAAAAATAAAATGGATATACTAATATGACCTACCTGAGCCTAACATACTCGTCGTCTCTTCGCTGCCGACGCACTATAAGTGCGCTGGTGACCTACTAAGCCAAAGCGGCCAGCGCATTCGCAGCCGCACACATCGAAACGCCATATGGCCATGTCACCCTGACCTGTGACAACGATGGTTCCCTTACGTACCGCGCACTTTCGTTCTCGACCGTGCAATAACTGCTCGTTGAACTCGCGGACACCCGTCCAGTTCAACGCTAAGTCATCCTAACATCTAAAATCAAATTTACAACGTGAAATACTTACCTACCCAGCATCCTGGTATCTCCGCTTTTGACCATCAGGATTTGGCTCACCTGATCTCAGTTACCCATACATCAGCTGCTTCGGAATACGGTCATCGCCCATCCGACGGACGTGACCTAGCCAACAAAGCTGATTCAATATCAGTAGGGTTTCCATCCCGTTCGTGTCCGCTCGCTGCAGTACCTCAGTGTTTGGAACCACGTCCGACTACCGAATAGCCCAGATGCGTCTTAGACATTGCAAATGAAAGCGGCTCAGACGGCACACGTTTCGCTGATACAATGTCCACGTTTCACTGCCGTACAGCGGTATAGACAGCATCATTAAGCGGTAGACAAAGAGCTTAGTACTCGGTTTCAGGCTGTGGTTTTTCTCAACACGTCTTTCAAGACGTCCGAACGCAACACTTGCCTTTACCACACTAGCTCTCAACTCGCGGTCCACGGACAGATCTGTGGACAAACTGCTACCGAAGTAGCGAAAATTCGCGTAGCAATCGACAACGTCTCCATTGATGCGACTTTGAGGTGAAGGTGTACAGACAGCACCTATGCCTGGAGAAGGCTGGAAGAAAGAAAACGTCTCACCTGCATTGATATCCAATCCAAACTTGAATGCCACGGTCGCGAAAGCCGTGGCTAGTTGCTGTAGTTCGACCATGCTGTGTGCTACCAGTGCGTTATCATCTGCGAATAAAAGCATGCGCATCGTTGAGGTGTGTAACCGAGTTAGGGCGCCGAAACATCGGATATTCAGCAAGCGCCTATCCTTCCGGTACTCTATTTCAACGAAGTTTCCTTCAGAGCCTTGAAAAGCAACTGTTAGCATGGCAGTCAAATATAAACTAAATAGGGCTGGGGCTAGCAAACAACCCTGCTTCACACCACTGACAATGTCATAATCATCACAAGTCGATCCACACAATTGCACCTTCGTCCTCATGCCCACATGCGTCAATCTAACCAAACTGACGAACTTACCTGGACATCCAAACTTACCAGGCACCGTCCACAACGCCTCGTGGCTCACATAATCGAAGGCCTTGGTGAAGTCGACAAAGAGGGCGTACATGGACCAGTTTCGTCCCCGGCATTTCTGAATTTGTACGGCAGCGAACACCAGGTCGATCATACTTCGACTTGCCCGGAATCCGCATTGCTCCTCAGGAATATTGGCCTCCGAGACTTCCGTATTCAGTCGGTTCAGGAGAATTCTGACCAGCACCTTGCCTCCGCAGTTCAGGAGGTTCATGGCCCGATAGCTATCAGATCATTGCTTGCTACTCTTACCTTTAAACAAGGGTACTATTACAGCATCCTTGAAATCTTGTGGCATCACCTCGTGTTCCCAGATGGGGTGAACCAGCCGGAGCAGTGCATATTTCATCGCCGGCCTGTCCTTCTTCAAGATTCCACCTGACAATTCATCCTCGTCATTGTGCAATTGTTTGACCGCTCTTTGCAGCTCTAGTAAATTAGGAGCGAGAGCAAGTGAGGGTTTGATGGCCTGTTGCGGCAGGCTGTTCACGGTCACCCAATCAATGGTAACATGACAATTTAGTAGGCTACTAAAGTGTTTGCGCCAGACAGTCCTGATGTCCTCTGGCTGGGTACACGAACAGCCGGTGTCCACGTCTACCAGTGCTTTAGTAGAGTGGATCGATGGGTCGAAGATCGCCATAAGCGAATCGTAGAACTCCTTATGCTGTTGACGATCTGCCAAGCCTTGTATTCATTCGCCTTGCTTCATCCATCACTTGTCCTTGATTCCGCGGACACACTAGGCCAGTTGACTGCCAATACTCTGGAAAGTGGCCCTTTTGTCAGCATTAACCACGTTGTTGTCGTCGAACCAGTCCGGATGTTTCTGACGTTTAAGGTCGATCGTTTCGGTGGCTGCCTTCATGATCCGTTATTTGATGAATTGCCACATACCGTCAGGGTACTGTATACAGGAACGTCGTGCAGACGAGCGGCAGGTGCACGCTGGAAAGCAGTCTTCATCACACAGTTCTGCAATCGTTTGATATCCAACTTCTGTTGTTGTCCGGAAGATCTGCAATAAACAGACTGGCTTATCTGATAAGCAATAGGGGATTTTGGTTTTCATATAAATTGAACATCACTCACAATTGGTCGCAGGTGTCGCATTCCCAGAGAGTTTCCAGTCAGCTCCTTTCGAAAAAAAGCACCAGACTCGAGTTTTGTTCTTATGGGCGATATTCAGTTTTTATGAAAACCAAAATTCCCTACTACTCATCAGTAATCAAGTGCCGCTCAACAAGTCAATGATTTCCGTGATTTCAACTTGAAGAGAAGTCCTAGTCGAGGGGTCATCGATCAGAGTTAACTGACAACAACTGTGTCTTCTCTCGAGGCGATCGGGCAACCTGATCATTACTCACAAGCGGAAGCGGTTGTGTTCACATATGGTAATTCGGTCGTGCCTAAAATGAGGTCAATGGCGCAGCGGTAAACGCGGTTGCCTCATGAAAGTGTGACCGGAGCTCCAGTCCCGGCAGTGGTGAGGATGTGCACTACTGACGAGCTCAAATGAGAGCGAAACTCGTGTCTAGTGCTTCTGCAGTTCGAAAGGAGCCGACTGGAAAATCTCTGGGAATGCGACAGCTGCGATCAGTTGTGGGTGATGTTCAATTTTGTCTAGCATATCTGGATAATCAATTTAGTCCTGACCAACCTATGATTTGTGCTACACTCAACGCCGCACATCACTCGCGTGATACGCACTTCACGCATTTCGCGCTGTCGCACAATTACGTAATCAAGCAAATGATGACGACCGCTTCGTGGATGGGTCCACGTCATGATATCGCTCACATCTAGCTGAAATCAGCTGTTCGTGAGTAGCACACAGGTGGAGCAGACGATCACCGTTCTCATTGACTGAACCAATGCCGTAGGTTCCGAGTACTCCCGAGCAAGCTGCCGAGTCGCGCCCGACTCGATCGTTCAAGTCACCCAAAACAAACAGTCGATCAGTCACCGGCACCGACGGGATTGTGGCGGACGGTTGATCATATAATTAGTTGTTTGTATCATTAGCGTGACACATCGTTGGACTACAAACACATATATATGGTACACTTACCTCGACCGAGTCGTAGTTGCATAGACAGCATTCGAGGGCTGATGCCGTGCGGTTCGCCTATCATCAAAGCGTTGATGCGATCAACGACTGGGAAACAGACACCATGCTTCCGAGCACCGTCTGCCGGGTAACCTATCCAGTACCCAGCACCTGCTTCCCATAACTGGCCGTGGTCCACAAGCTTTGTCTTGCTCAAGGCTGCTACGTCGATCCCATAGTGACGCAGTTCCATCGCGATCAGTGCAGTGCGACGTTCTGGCCGTCCTTTCGAGCTGCATCGATCCAGCAGCGTGCGCACATTTCATGCTCTAACACAGAGCGTCTTGCGTCCCCCGGACCTGTCTCAGATTGGTTTTCTTGTAATTGAAACTCGAGTGAGTTTTAACTGCTGGGGATTTCATGTTGAGGGGACAGTATGAGGGTGGTTATTTTAATGACCGACAGGTTAAAAAACGGAAGTCGGTGTAATGAGCACTGATACAATGATCACTGTTTAAAGGTGGCCCATAACAGACCCTACTCTTATGGACGTGATTCCCCACTTTATAGAACATCCGAAATGACCGTACGACTACAAACCTGTTCGACGGGAAGTATTAGAAAAGCGCTCCTGTTTCACAGCAGTGTATTGGCAATTCAGTTTTGAAATTAAGAAACCGGTAAACTAAAGGTGAGCAACGGCAATTTCCGTTTTCCTTCGCTGAGGTTGATCGCCGATCATTCCTTATGGACTCATTCAGTATACCAGCTAGTCAAGTACTCAGATTGCTTTTAAATCGGTCATATCGATTCACCTACCGAGTTACAAGCCACCTGTTGAACTGCGAAATCAATAATTTCGGTCAAATATAAGCCAGTGCATATACGGTGGCGCTGTACAAAGATATAAATCAAATGGATCCCAGCTCACATGTTACTCGATTAACAGTGTTACTGACTGACTGCCTATTAATAATACATAATTGTTTTATAAATAACAATCACTGAAACGAATTCGTGTCTAGATGAATTGGCTGATATCACCAGGTACATTAACTGTCTGTCAGTCCCACATGAACTGCAAAACAATACGCATTAGAATGATCAATAGCCCATCGTAATGTTCGTAGGGAACAGAGAACGTAATTCCAAAGACAAATCAGGTTTAGTTGGAATAATGTAGGATATCTACAGAACCAGATCCCGAAGTCGATCGATATTAACCGAAAACAGTCCAAAAGTTGCAATCAACTGTTTTGACTGAAAATCCGTCTTCTCACTGTTTGCCGCAACCAAGCCATGAATGAATGTTGCAACTTCGTTTGAATGACCACAGTAGATCACATCTGTTTTTCTGACTTTGGATTCTGCTGTGCGTTTGCCTAAATCGTGGCTACTTATAGTGCCACCTATACAAAACATAAACAACTCGACTGTTTAAGTGTAACAAACACTTTTATCTATCAACGGATGCGACGTGTGAAAAGTTTACGTGCCTAACATTTTAACGCCAGACGTCTCAAATTGTATATCTCCCCTTCTGTTGTTGTTCATAGTCTGTCACATACGCGCTTGTTGGAAAGTTGTTAGCGAACTTCCGGATGTATATCCAAAGTATGGAAATTCAATTTTTTGCTTCTGTTTAAGCTAATAAACTTCCCTCCTGAATTTGTGGTTATTTCCGAAGAAGAGACCAGTCGAATCAACCTAATCATTTATTGTCAAATAAGTTGCTGTTTCAGGCTCATGGTGGTAAATCACATGTGCTTCATGTGATATATTTTGTAGTGAGACTGGACCTTGACGCGGTATGACGGTTTGCGCATCTCGATGATCTATTAACCTAAAATGGAATGTGTGGCCACCACACCGACAGTCACTCACGCCGGGCACGCCAATAGGCAGAAGTCTGACAAACCACGGTCTCCTGGTCCTCCAGGTTGGGGGTTGGAAAGAGTACCAGTTATACACTGCCACTCACCCGCTGCCTTGCGCTATAAGTTTCTGAATCGAAGGTTTTGGCTGAGAACTCTGATCGTTATTCTGTCTATTTCTGGGCGTCTTGGCAGTATCGCAGGTCAAATACAACCATGAACACTCAAAACACTAATATTTCTACACTGCATCGACCATCTCGCCGTATAAACCAGGTCGCCCTGTCTGCTGCATACAGCAAGATGGACAGACAAAAACATGCTACTGGTGATCCCTCCCCCACTGTTGTGTCTAATTTAGGTCCAAGGCCCCTACCGACCCCTTTTCCTGGTAATTACCCTACATATCTTGCAACGGACAGCTAATCATAGTAACGCTGCATCGAAAATGCCAAATGCTTCTGCAAGATTGCTGTGATTACGCAAATTTAATGTTAGATATTTAAATCATTTCTTTTGTTGGCTGGTTCATGTATTTGGAAAACTGCATCAACGGCGGCGGAGGTGTAGGAAATGAAATAGAATCACGTGTCTATTCGGCTAAGGCGGTGTTCGCTAATCTGGGACATCCTTGACGATAGACAGGTATTTCTCTGAAGCTTAAGGGTAGCGTATATAAGACCACAGTGTGGGCTGTATTACTATACGGCAACGAAACTTGGCCGCTCAGGGTACGAGACGTAAACGGTCTTCAGGTATTTGTCCACCGGTGTGTGCGTTCGATCGCTCGTATCGGGTGGCATCAACGAGTAAGTAACGAAGAGCTTAAGAAGCGGGTGTTTGACACTGATTGTCAAACGGGTTCTTTTATTCACTGTTTATATTTGCACAGACCTTGATGGTTATATCATGTTCTAAGGATACCGGCTAGTCGTCTGCCACACCGGGCACTCTGCCGTCGCTGCGACCGGCTAGCGCAAGATGCGAGGTGGACAGATGACGGCCTACCGTAGACAAATGAAATCGTTCACTGTAGATCGGGTTCGTCTCCTGGGCTTGGGACCTCGTGACTCACAGAGTCGATGGCCGAAGACGTTAGGTGAGATGGCGGCTAACCGAGCTCAGTGGCGTGAGTGTTTTCGTTGTTTGTCCGAGTTGTCTGTGAAGTGAATGCACGGGGAAGTGAAAGCCGTAAGGAAACAGAATGTCTTACTTATGATGCCTCAAGTGCACCTATAGCTCGGTTGTTTGTTTGCAAGGTGTAGGCACATTGATGTTGAATGTTTGAATAAAATGGTAGCTAATTTTGGCAGTTAGATCCTTTCTCGCCCCCTTCTTTTTTTGATTCCTCCTACTATACATGGTTTGCTTTTTCTTCATGGTTTTGTGGCTGCTAAGTATTAGTGAGAACTACTGATGTATTGCTGTCTACGATGAGAATGATGATGATTATATCTTCCGCACATCGGTTAACCTGGTTGCTTCATGGTATTGTGAACCGGGTTTCAAATCCAGTGGTTACAAGGTTATGCACACCAACTGAAACGAAACTCGAATCTAGTGCTTCTTTTCAAAAGATGCTAGTTGAACGATATATTTGACTCTGACAGGTACGATCAAATCAACCAAACTACTTGTCTTTAATTGGGTTTCGTTTTCACGTCTAACCCAAGGCAGTCGACCTTAGCATTTTCAGGTGCATTCTTTGTTTCAAAAACCTCGATTCTGGTACAGCCAGATCGAAGTAAATTCTGTTCACATCACTGCCAACTAATCCGACGTCGTTCAACACTCCCAATGAACATCATTTAATCGCATGAATGCGTTTTTATTTATTTATCTAAGTGGATTTAACTACCGAACGACCAACTTTGGTTGGTACAAAGATGTTTCAAAAAATACCATGAGGGTGTAGCATCATTTTGACCCTGTGCTCAGTGTTTGATATGCACACCATAAATTAGGACTCTTGACTCGATGTCTTTGGAGCGTGCTTTGAATAGCAGCCAGTATTTAGATTTACCTCGAATCTTCTTGACTTGTTGTTACTTCCAAGTAATGTGCTACATCCGTCTATACTGAGTTGAATAAGGCATTTTCCGTTTAGGTTGGTCGAAACAAATTGTAGCTCTCAATATCCGCCGACCTCAATCTGTTTACTGAGAATTCCACACAATTTAGCCGCTTAATGTTGTGAATCTTACAAAATGTGTTTAAGGCCTGCATTGTACTGTTTCAGACTGCAAACTGATCACTGGTCATTGTCATTGTATTACAAACTGCGTGGTGGTATACTTGTTGGTTTGCCAGAAATGAGTGCTGGAGAATGTGAAAATTCCTTTCTTTTTTCGCTGTTGTATTTTCCCTGTTAAATGATAATACGTTTTTCCCGTAAAAATGATAACTACCCAGTTGAACAGTGCTAAATTAGTGGGCGAGTATGAATATGTCCCTTCTGGGCTGGTAGCTGAAAATTCCAAACATCATGCAGAACTGGCTATACGACACGAGTTATCTGTAAAATTTACAAGTGTTTCTCGCAACTCATTTGTGTCCTTTAGTTACTCGTAACGCACACAACGACTTATCACCTGTTTAGCAAATGGGAATACGGTGCTTCAACAGTTCTTATCAGTTCATCCGGAGATAGTCTCTCCTGTACAGTTTTTCAGGCAGCTAAATGAGCTCGATTGATGATTGCATTTACTTATGCTTTGTTGATGAATCAAACACTGTCCACGCAGTACGCGCCAGAGAGCTTGTGAGCCATGCTGCAAAGTATCGGATTAACTGTTCCATTTTTCACTTGCACCAATCTCATTTTATTTGTTTCTCTGTATCCCCCGAAGGTCTAATATGTAGCACCCTAAAATTAGCAAAATGTAATGTCTCCACATTCCCATTTGACAGGTATACGTGGTCACCATGCCGTAAAGGGTGGCCTATAGCTCCTGAACATGCGTTAACTAATCTCGCTCATTCAACTGTTTTTGAATGTGGTATTACTAGCACTCACGCTCACAATTGTTGTTTTCTTGGTATTCCCTGTGTTACATAAGCTATTTAAGTAAGCCACAAAATCAAGTTGTGTGAGGATGTGAAACACGTCTAACCAGGGAACGCGATTATTATTCGGTGAAAAATCGAAAGTTCTCCAGAGAGTCTCGGAACCGTGCACTGCCCAGAGCTTTATGACTAATTTAATGAGTTCCTGCAAGACTTACAAAAAGCATTTACAAATAGGTCATTAAAAAGATTTTATCTGGTAACATCCTTAATCCAACATTTCGGTAGTTCACACGTATGCACAAAAAAACTAGCGAAATTCCTTTTGTAGAAATCATCAGATGCCACAATCTGATGCATTTTGTCGGTCTGCTGCAAGTCGAGATGTACAAGGTGTCGAATGGTTGTTCCAGAGCTGGGAGAGGTAAATGACATCTAAGTTCATAAGACAGGTTTTACTCAGTATTAGATGTGCTTCTGTAGGCTTGCTGCAGTTGCTGAGGGTAACAGATACGTTCCGGTTGTACTTGCCCAAAATACTTAGTAGTTTTGACGATAAGGACGTTTTTTTTACACCGTGTGAACCATTTCATATCACCGCTGTTTACCGAAGAGGATATCGGATACACCTCTGGGCGCAATCAATCTATAGAAAAAGTGACGCTGTTACCTTTCAACAGTATGAATGAGAATCAACGTAGACCTTGATTATTGGGTATTACAGCTAACGGCGTTTTTTTCGTTAACCGGACACGAAACACTTTTCATACTTTTAGAAACACCTGCAAAATTCCCGAATGTCTACATATTTCATAGTTAGTTGGTTGAATTAAATCAGAGGATGATTCTCTCATGGGCGCCGGATTCTTTATTTCGTAGATGATGCGCCCCGCCATCCCTTCGGTTCGGAGCTGTCTGACATTTGACTCATTCTTGTCGTGTCCTTTCAGATTTTTGTTGAGGTTGGCTTTTGGTTGTTTGATCTGAAGCATTTTATCTTGTTTGGCCTAAGGTTGCATAAGTTCGATAATGCCGGAATTATCGAGACTATGTTTGTTTTGCTTGTAACTCCGATCTCCTTCCGATGACTGGTTTCAGATTCTAGATGGGGATGTTCCAGGTTGCTTGGCGAAACTTTTGTAACTGCCATGCAGCTTTAACCCGAATGGTATAGGTGTTTTTGCTTATCAGTTTCAGTGTCCCTGTGCTTGCTCGGGCGTCCTGGGTGCAAAGGCATTCTTCCATCAGTAGTAAGTGCTCACGGTCTCGCCTAATCCTGAGGGCTAACCTGCTGCGTAAGATCACTAAACGGACTCACTCGCTTCCCCGGGGTTCAATAAACTAAGGACCACCCAATCGACATGACTGTAATAAACCCACGCAGGTCCAATGTTGTTTTTGGATGTGCGCTCAAACTGCTGTTAATCGCGGCCCCGTTACCTGCTTGTGCCTGTCTCACAGCATGTGGAATTTAATCTGCTCTATAAACTTAACAAGGAGGCAAGCACAACTTGGTCGCAGGACATGTTTACAAATTGGCAGCTGGAGCTTACACCGGCGGGAACTAGCAATCCATAGCATGTGCCCGATGTTGGGCGGACTGAAACCAATCACTGGGCGTGATCTTCACAATTCATTGCAGCATTTGAAGTCTTTCATCAAACCGATCTGAACCCAGTGTCAATCCATCCACGGCTATCTTTAATGTGGAACGACCCAGTACCCAGGCCACAAATCTGAGAGATGCCGTACGCGACCTAGTTTTGCAAGGCGTCTTTAACTTCACGCCACAAGCTACAAACCGGGCAGCAATCAAGCTTGATGTGTAAATCGTGTATGTTAATTCGAATTGGATGGTCGCCATCTCAGCGATTTTCACTACAACTGAGGTGTTCTCTTCCAGTGTGTTGGACTAATCTGTTTCAGTTTTTGTAAAGTTCACCCTGTATCCGATTTACGTCAATACATTTGATTATTTGTGTGGTTGCCCAGCTCAAGCGAATAGAACAAAGAACACCGACCCACCTCTGTGTTCCAAAGTTAGCCTCTAGGTTATCGCGAATGCTACTATTTTGGACGTAATAACTGGATAGAAGTTGGATCAAATATTCCTCAGTGTGCTCGATTGTACCGGACTTGATTGGTTTTTCCAGTGTCTACACTGAAAGCTACTGTTTGTAATATGTTGTGCCAAATTACATCTGTGATTGGATGCTGTAGGGGTTCCAAAACCGAAACAGAATCATTGACGGTAACCGTTCGTGATACCGCGACTGTGCGATTGGTAGACGGTTATCGTTACCACTGCGTTATCACGTGTTTGGCGAAGATGACTGTCGGCTGTTAGTTCACATTGTAATCTGTTGCTTGATTCACAACCTACTTATCTGTGCATCTTCCTCTTGCACGACTTGCGTTTAAGTGTTCGTTGTCACACAGCTAGTTTATATTACAATCTACCATGTTTTTCTTTATCCATAAAACGTTGGTCGGTGATCACAGAGGTTCGCTCGATTGAAGTTCCCGTGGTTCAAGAGGAGTCTGTTTGCCGCGCCTGCTTATAGCATGACCTCGCTTCAAGAGCCAACCCGCGCTGATCACTGGGAAATGATGCGGGTAGCCGTTCTCAAAAATGGCGATTCGGTTGCCCTAAATTCGAAAAACTGTTCCGCAGCTTACTACAAATCGTTGAATTTACAGTCGAAGCACAGAAGACCTAGGACACAACCGATAGTACTGAACCGTCACGACGCCTCCTATCATATCAAACACCCTACGGGGCCAGAGACTGTACGCTTAACTGGATCACCAGTCAGTGGGAATCCTATCACACAAACATATCGAAAGTCACCTGATCCTGTGAAACCGCTTTCTGTTACTTCGGACAAAACAGAGGAACGCTTTGCAACACTGAAACAACTTTGTAATACACTTGCATGGCCAAATAATCAGCCCCAATTGAGTCAAGTGAGTACTACGGCATTCCTGTATGTTCCTAAACGTTCTAATTGATTATGTTTTTGGTCGTTCAGTGTATCATATGAATACTGTTGCTGCAAATTCTAATATCGATGAGTCAGTATTGAGTTCCTGTGTCCTTTGTCTTTCGTCTACCAACCACTTTCTTCAAACAACTGCTGAGACTTCACTGTCTTTACTTTCGTGTTCCATTGAGTGATTGTTTTAATGCTGCTCTGAAATACCTTTCTTTTTTGGCCATTGTACTACTCCTAGCATTTACTGTTTTAACCTACAGGCGAACTGAAACCCAGGATTTTGTAACATTGAATCCTTTATTTTACTGGTTTCAGTGTTGTCAGTTTCCATACGTCTGTTCTCATCTCACTGTCGTTCGAACAGATTTTCTGCAGTGCAATTATGCTGTCGTATTCCAGAGCAAGTTTCTGCTAATGAGGCACGCAGCTGTCTAAGCGTACTTACAATCGGCAATCTGAATCAGTATACTGTTCTAGCTGTCCGGCTGTCTTGCAAATGTGTGACAACAAAACGAATTGTGTGCTACATTTTGCAAAAATCGTTCAGTAGGTTTAAACGGATGTTAAATTAGCGTTCACTCTTCACAGTCATGCATCCGAATTTTCATACTGGAACCCAAGTCCACGGCACAGTGGAACTTCTATGTAAACTTCCTGCACATTTCTGTCCAGTTCCATCACTTCGGCTAGGGTTGCTTGTTTTCGGACCGATTACACTCTGTGGCTACTTGTTCTGCTTCTCTTGTGGTTCGTAGCCCATCTGCTTCATGATTTGGTCATTCCTCACAGCGTGACTAAGATATCTTATCAGTTGACTCCATGATTGCCTCCCCATCTTGTTCCATTTATTGCAACGCCGTCACCTGGCCCGAACCATGTCCTGGCTACTAATTTGTATTCCACAGATTCTTGCTAACCCAACATTTTACGGGTGTGCTTTTAAGTTTAACGTCTCAGATTTCATTTTTGCCCCATTACACCTTGTTTGTTTTTAGTCAGCCTGGTGCAATCCTGTCCGGAGACGTCCCAAATGATCACCGAGTGACGTTCGCTACCGTAATTCTAAGGGAAGCCATTTTCTTCGGTTTGACCAACCATTAATATGATTCATTACGTATCAGACTAAAATCATCTGCAGTGTGTGCCTGATGAGAGGCAGCGAAATGTGCCCGAGAGATACATTGTGCAAAAAACTTGTTTCTGACGTCTGTGTTCAAATTTCTTATGGCAAAAAGTTACCTTGCCATTTCGATAACGTAAGACTGGTCTTTCGTCAGTTGCGGAGTCTGAGACATACCTATCGCATGTTGGCCTAGCGATTCACCTGTACTCAGTGTTCTCTTCATCTTGATTTTTTCGACCGTACTATGCTCATTGTCCTATTTTGGACTGCATCTGTATCACTTTACAGCATTCATAGCATTTCACGCATTTACTCTTGCTTAATGGTTGCGTTTGACGTGAGAAAATCGCGGGCCGATTTATTAGCATCATTCCATTCTATCTAGCCCCCCCTCCCCCTGTAATCATTCCTCGATTCCCATTCGTCGAACATACTCGGCCGTTCGACTCCGCGATCATTCGGAATCGTTAGACACAAAGGTGTTTGCTTGCAATATTACTGCCGAATTGTTTCAGTCAGTATCATGTAACTCGTGCGGAATTAGCTCATCTTTAACCACGACTATGAGCCAGCCTAATTATTAGATTTTTGTGGATAAATGCCCTCGATTGTTTGTACCTGCTGAATTATCTACTGATGTTATTTGTGTAATTCAGAAGGTGTATGTGAAACTCATTCTTTTAAACATTGTGTTCTCTGTAGGTCGCAGTAGCTGGTTTGCTTCGAAATCACTATCCTGTAGACACTCTCACCTAACTGTAATCTACTCGATTGGAGCCTTCGCATTATGGTAAGCCTTTCGGCTAACCCACTTAGAAAGGAAGCACTAGACTCGGGTTTAGTTCTTATTAGAGCTCACCAGTAGTGCATATCCTTGTCTGGATCAGAGTTTGCACTCCGAGCGTTAGAATGTGATTATTCAGTCATGCCTGTTGTGAGGTTGCTGGTGTTGTGGTTAACATGTTAGTCTCACAAGCACGAGGGTCAGGACACACACTCCGATCTGGACAAAGATATCCACTGCTTATGAGCCCTAATAAGAACGAAACTCAAATCTAGTGTTCCTTTTCGAAGTGGCCTAGCTGAAAGGTCTATCTGGATGCGAAGGCTATGATCAAGTGTGGGTATTCTTCAATTTTGAAATAGCCTAAATCTTCGAACCTTCACTACTATTCGATTAAGGTTAACAAGATAATTACCCTGTCCCTTCTCGAGACGATCGGGTAACCTGACCTTTACCCACAAGCCAGTTTTGCTAAACGTTTGCACGTGATAATTCGATCGTATGTACTGCGAGGTCAATGACCCAGTGGTGAACATAGCTGTCTCATGAAAGTGTAGTCAGAGTTCAAATCTCGGTCATAGTAAGAGCTTTACCAGGAGCACATTTCGAGCCTAGTACTTCCTTTTGAAACTAGCTGACTGAAACGTCTATGGAAGTGCAAGGGCCGCACTCAATCGTATGTGATCTTCATTTGATATTTCGCCTGTTACCTAAACTGTTTCGTCTCGATCGGTGATTGGTAATCGGTACAGCGTTTTCCGTCTCATGTGTACGGTTTATCGACAAGTCAAATCAAGTCAACTTCCAACAATGTTCTCACACTCAAGAATTTCTGTCTCAACCAAACGGTTTTTCGGTCTGTTTATCCCGTCGAGTTTTGACTGTTGTACACTGGGCGTATCTACGGGACCGCCCTAGGTTTCAAATCATATGCGAGTTGCAATCGTGCCAACTGTTCCGTATATCCTCAGCGGCTATGGTTGGGGTAATAATTGCGTAACGAGATTGTTGCGCATTCTTTTTAGGTCATCAGTCACGTGAGTGAATATTGAGGTATGACATTAAATGCCCATTCACTGATAAAGACTGAATCTCTTGGAAACGCATCGGTAAAACGTTTTGGCGACGGAATTGCTAAACCCGGATATTTTTGTTTATTAATTCTATTGCACTGAAGTCGTTTTACTTCGTAGGTCTGTCGTGGCTTACTTTTGTCAATCTGTCGTTCGCGGACGGCATCGTGGTGTTGCCGTACTCTTTTCGTGGGTCCATCATTTATGGAACCGAATGGGCATACTCCATCGACCATTAACCATGACATTCAACCAGTTTGCCAGTGATAATTGCCTCGATTAAAGCTTCGTATTCTGTCGCATTTATCGATCAAATTTGAACAGCCTCCAATCAATCGTTTTTGTTTGAAAAATTACTTTTAACCCTATTTTTATCCTTTCGCTTTTCTAGTCCCTCAGCCTTCAGCTGACTTTCAGTCGCAATGCAGCTGAAGACGTGACTTTGCCCAGGTTACGAGTCCTTAATCAAAGTGAGTTCAAGACTCATTTGCACACAGGAACAATAAACGTAACTGTTTTGCAGTCCTAGCCCTTCCTCTGTTTGTATTTGTCACAGCTATTCCTAGGCTTATCTTCCTGTGAAACGTAAACGGTGGACCAAGTATCACATTGCTCTGAATGCCAGCTGTATCCAACCAGTTGGTGCACTTAACATCCTTAGGGAAACACATGCAAGGGTCATTTCAATGCGACCACAGGCGGAGCGATCTAGACGTTAAACGTAACCGTAACGTAACCGTGGGTTTAAAACAGTTGTTAGAACTGTTACCTACCATTCCGGATTTTGTACGCGATTAAAGTGCACTTATCTAAGGGAACATAATTTATAATGAGCTCGTGTTTCCGTAGTATTTATTCGAATTCACTACCCTGATTTTTGTAGTGTAGAACGTCTTTTAAGACGTCAACACCGGTGTGCGGGACGAAACCAAATATCGGCTCAGTCAGAAGCGGTGCCTTAGTTCTTATTTTATACTATTTTCCTATGTTCCAGTACTTCATGATGCACTACTTGAAAACCCGATTACGGCGGATCTTGCCAATTCATACGTTAAAAACTGTGAGTATGTTTTTTTTGTGTTTTCGCGCCTCGACTTCTTTCTTCGTCATTTGATCGTCCACTTTTTTTCAATTTATGTTTCAGTTTCATTTATCCACTATTCGGGTGGCGTTAACAAAATACTTACAGTGTCTCCTCTCGAGGCAATCGGGTAACATGAGCATTACCCACAAGCCAATGTTACTGATCAGTAATTAGCATTCTTTTGACTACCCAATTCAGCTTTTTAAACAAACCATCCGCAATGCCTCTCCCAAGAGGTGTTACTATGAGACATGAAGTTTTCTTACTTTAGATCCCTGTCGAAGAAACTGACTTCCCAGAACCATACAAGAAACAATTTTAAATACTTGAATTAGACTCAACCACACTGGACAAAGAAATGTCGAATCAAACCCATATTATTCACACATTGGTATCAAGGCGGATCGTAAATCCGTTGGTAGGTAATCTTCACACTTTGTTGTGGTGTGCTGAAATCTGACTTACATGTTATCAAGTAATAATTTTCTTCCCTCAATCACTCCAACACTGCTCATTACAAAACAATTGTTGGGACTTGTTAAGGATGCTGGCGAATGTGAACATGTCAGACATTTCTTTTGGGATATGAACGATTGGACTGAATGCTCTTTCAGCGGATACTGGAAAGAAGTAAACCAAGTTGAATTACTACTGTGATGCTTCTTAAAATGTTAACTCACTGCTGGATGGTAGACCACAAGATTCTTAATATTGTTTAGATCACCATATGACAGTGTATTGGGCGGGTAACTGAGTCCAAATGTGAACACTTCTGTGTTCCCGGCATAGCTTCGTAGCTCGGCTGGTAGAACGATTGTTGCGTTCGGGCATGCTGTTTCTGTTGCTGGTTCGAATCCAGCCGGAGTCCAGTTTTTTTCGCAGTTGGGTCTCATTTGAATAAGTGTGGATTAATGCAGGGAGTGAAGCCTGAAGCGCAACTGGTTTCTGTCTTATTTAATGTAATTTACGTTTCATTTCCACATTCAAGATTATCTGATTGCGCATCGTATTAGGGAGATCGATTGTGCGTTTTCGTGACATGTTATGCGCCACAACTGGCTTGGGTTTTTCGAGTAATTCAGGCCGCATTCTGAACACGTGTTCGGAATTGGTCGAAGGCGACAGGTTCTTGCGGTAGCGAATCGGTATTGTTATCAAATGCAGATCGGATTCTAACAACGCTGACCACCAATCATTTTATTACAGGTTCTGGTTCCAGTGTACTTGGGGTTTTGTCGTCCGTGTTATGTCCAGTCTTTATCAACTCAGTTCATCGCGCATGACAGTAAGCGGATCTTGGTGTCGGTGAGGCAATGAACCTCCGCAATTCGGAGGGATCTGATCTTCCGACCGAGATGAAACACTGCGTTGAAGAAGTTTAGTCATACCTTCACCCTCGTCACAGCTACTTTAAGATAATCGTTGACATCTGCTATTAAGTGAAGCTTACCCAACGGAAAATTGGGAACGAGTACATAAGGCTTGTTTTGTACGGCACTGTACCACTACTTCATAGCCGTCGAGCACCCACCGTATGTCTGCTCATATGTTACTTACAAACTAAGCATTGAGTTATTTACACCACAGCGCATTTGCTATTGTATATCACTTCTAGCCATATAAGTCCTGATAGTTTCTGTCAAATCTCTCAACTCTGGATAACCTGGGTTCGAACGCACTATTCTACTAATCAGCGTTCTGAGCCAAGAACACGAATGTTCTTTTAGTAAACATTATGAAACACGCTCTATGTTTTAGTTAGCTAGCAAGCCTTCCCCTTCATTTTCAAATCATAGTCAACCAGAAGAAAAAATTATATCATATGCATAAAATACTACCTCTCGGCTGATTGCTTACGTGGGTTTGTTTATTCCTTCCTGCTATTTTGGCTCCACAACTCAAGAGCACTATGTTTTAGACGCGCGCACCTCCAGCAATTGACGTCGTATCCCATGCGCTACCACGATGAGATTTTCCTTTGTGATAGACTCTTTTATATATATATATATATATATATATATATATAAAAGCCACTCATAATGTTTCGATTGTTCTCCTTCCGAGACGATAGTGAGTTGTTCATCAAACCTCAATTCTGGCTGTGCATGACACGTTGTTGCAATTTAGTTCAGCACATTTTCACCAGTAAGAAAATACAAATCTACGAGAACTGAGTTCTAAGACGCGGTTGTGTTTCTGCACATTATTCCTGATGCGAATACCGCCATCAAAGGCGATGTTGTGTATTACGAGCGTGAGTATGCAATATTATATCAGACTACGTTATCTATACCACATCATGCAAAAATAACAGGGAAGAGGAGACAGTTTAATAAGATTCACTTTCTGTTATTATGCAGAATATGCTGAACACGATTTCACTGTGCACTGGTCTATCTAACTTTGATTAAACAAATCCATTTGATAACTTTCACGATAAGTCTGCGCTATAGCCTGTAATGCATTTGGTCGCCATTTCGCCTGATCTATATTTTGATTGGTCGCAGTTTTTTTACTGGTTGATTTGTTGCCATTCGATGGCGACAATTTATAGATTACATGTTCGATTCACGTTCTTTTCATCGATTGATGTGGCCCAACGTCTACGGCTGACCACTAATAGCAGTTAATGTATGTATGTTGTATGTAAAACTTAACTGATGGTATTTTAATGTTTACGTGATAGTGTTCTAAATGAAATTGCACTTCGTGTGGATTCCGATCATACTGCTGTTTTTTCATTCACCCGAAAGATCACAGTTTGTCAGCAACAGCAGCAGCAAACTAAATAATCGATACTTAAATTATTTTCCTGGACTGTCAGAAAAACCAATTACAATGCTTGACAAACGTTTCTGTAGAAATTCCAGCAGCGTCTTACGAAAAGCAAATGAGCCAGCTTTTAGACAAATGAAGCGTTTTGTGTTCTAGCATTCAGAGTTCAGATTTACTCAGACAGTTAATCAAAAGTCACAACCTGGCGAACGAGCTGGTTTTCGGTGTAAAATCTTCAGGTCATACACAACGCACTACGGACACTAAGTAATTAGGGCATGGATTGGGTGACCTTCACTACAGCATGAATCTAGTGTCATTCGGAGATTACGAACCGTCAGTGTGGTGCCGCGTCACATGTTCCAGTGATGGCAAACCATCGCACCTTAATCGCCTCAAAAAGATAGCCTGCGCAGCGGTCAGAATACAGCATTCCTCACCTTGTGTTCGCGTATACCCCAACAGAAATTCTGGCGTCGTCATACAGAAGTCGAACTGTTAGATGTCTTTAGCGTTCTCGACTATGACGTTTGACGGTAAACCGGAGTATGCACACTTCTGAATGAAGTTGATACACTGTAGGTCAATTATGAAATCAAAGAATGCGAAGCAACGGACGAAACCTTAATAAAGCAATCAAAAAGTTCATAACCAAATATGTACTTTTTCGCATGTCCAAAGCGCGCACTCCAGAACTTATAGTTGCGGGACGAAAGATAGGTTCGAGTTAGAACTGAAGATACAAGATGGGCGCATACATGTGACATTCGTTAATCATTAATGCTCCTTATTGGCTCGGCACGGCAAAATTCATAAACGTCTCTATGACTACCTATCGATGGACGTCAGCGCATCTGCCTCAGCGTAACGCAACAACTGTGGATTATCAGTTCCATAACCCACTGTAATTGCCCGGGTAGTCTCCACTTGATATTGCCTCTTTAGATGGCAACGACCTTCCTTGATACCGGTGGTTTGTACGTTGTTCGTCGTATACGCACATGCGGATCGGTCGTTATTTCCATCACATACTCTGTCATTTATGCTAGGATTTGTTTGTTGACCTCAGGCTTTAACTGTCGCTCCGTCATGTCCGTTCACTGGAACTCACAACTACATGAGTCTCGGTAAATATTGCGAAATTCGGGGTAGCTTGAGGTCGTATTAACTAGCGATACAACACCTATCTTCCATCCAAATGTCCGCCAGTGGCTTTGCTTTCAGCGATCTCTAAAGTAATGAAAAGGTTCGAGCTGAGGTTGAAGAGGTCTGACTCATCACCAAGGAGCAACATAATTTTCATAGGGGATGCTCATGTGTCAGGAATCTACTGATTGCTCGTGATGTTTGAACGAAGGCTACAGACGCAGGATTGGCCATGAACGTGGTTTATCTTGACCTTCCAAAGCCTTTGGTAAGGCTGATTGATCCATTTTGTTGTGGAAACTGAATAGTTGTGACATTGTTGAGCGCTAGAGGATTACCTTATTGAACATAGGTTCAACATCAAGGTGAATGTACTTCCACCAGGATGGTTCTAAGCCAACAGCGGCGTTCCGCAAGAATCAATCTTAGGACTCTTGCTATCCGTTCTTGAATTACCCAGTATAGTCAAATCACCGATGTTGCTCTATACCGATGACACAAAGCTCTGGCGAGTTCTAGATTACCCGGAAGATGTGATGACCTTAAAAGAGGATTGGCACTGTCTAAATCAGTTGTCCACAAGGAAACAACTTACCGTTCATTATCGGTAAGTGTAAAGTCATGCACGTTCGTTTTCAAAATTATACAGACCAGTACCCTGGCGACACAAGTCTGCTCGTGTCAGTAGGCGAACGAGACCTAGAGACCATAGTGTTGGACAGTTCGCGTTTGTCTACAATGTGTGCTGCCATGACTAAAAAGGCACAAATAACCCTAAGAAGAATTGGTGAAACTTTCCACCCTGATGTGTTTCCCACTATGATCGTCTCCGTAGTCCGCCCACACCTGAAAACAAACGTATAAACCTGTCGTCATTTGGTGGAAAAAATACTTGGTGCTTATTGAAAATTTTCAGAGACGGACCGTTAGAATAATTATAGGGCTCAGGAAAACCCCTTACTCAGAAAGACTGGCAGACTTAGGTCAGTTTTCAGTCAAATACAGGTATCTCGGGAGTGACTTAATTTTTACGTGCAGAACACTCCACGCCCCTGGCACATTTCCTCCCGCTAAATACGGATGAACGCTTAAAAGGTCACTTGCTGGAATGGAGTAATAAAACCAGCAGGTTACTTTTCAGATAGAACTGCTTGACAGTTGGGTTCGTTCATATTGGAACGCATTGCCCAATTCTGTGATCACAGCTAAATCGGTTGTGATTTTCAAAGCATTCCTCGATCAGTACATACGTGAGGGACAAAGTGCACTACAATTTTCCTAACCACAATACTAGCTCAGTCTCATAGGCCATCAACTGCGCATGTCTGGCTAAATGTTGTTTCGGCGTGTTTCAGTGTTCGTTGCTGAAATGATTGTAGCCAGCAGCTTTATTGATTTTACCTTCAGTTTAGTTCCATTCACTCTTACTTTTTGCTGTCCAACTCAATTTTTCACCGATCAACACATAAACAGGAACGTACAAGCAAAGATCTCTCTCTTTCCTGTAACAACCTATGGACCTACAAGCCCAAGGAAAAATATTCCCATGGGTAATAAGACCCTTCGGGCAATGCATTGTGTACGTAGTCCTCCCAATACTGAATGATGCACAATCAATTCGGATCCGAAATGTGAAAAGTTTCGGAACTGTTGTTACCATGTTATTAGGGATTTAACCGGTGTTTAATATGACCATAGCTAATTGTTTACGTCTGTATAGACTAACACGAGTTCGAAAAAACGGTGTACATTATTGATTTGGGGAAGCTTCCTAACGTGAACGAAGCCGACTAGTTAGCGCTTCTTAATAGTAAGTCCACCGGAATTACTTGCCTGTTTGAGGGCAATTAACCTATTTCGTTATCGATCGTCTGATGATAGATGCGCGTTAGTGAGTGTAAGACAGACACAACAAGAGCAAGGTGAACTACGACGAAAGTACAAAACAGACCGGCCTTCCAGAATTAAAAGTTGCACCACGATATGTTGCTGAGTATGTGGTTCATTATGGGCTTACCGTACTTCCCAGTGTAGCATCGCGAACAGGACAACGAGATGTTCCCATTTCGGAGGCAGTCCTGTGCGTTCATATGTTTGCAGCGTACAGTCTCACTCTGGCAGACAGACGTTAGAACTGGCAGTACGCCCATTCCGTCTAATGTGATAATAGGCCAGGATACGCATCGAATCTTATGATAGGATGAGTCAGAGACACGCCTTTGAGCTATTATACTCACTTGACACGCCATTGTGTTTACTCGACACTTTCAGTATTGCTGGCTTCACATTGGTTTTGACGCGTTTGTTCATATGCCGTTGGAATTATGCAAATGGAAAATGTGACAATACCTTCATTGATTAAGGCGGCCACCTCTGGTGTTTATCTTAGACTCAGCTAACACTGGGCCTTTGTTGACGAAATTGGAAAATCAAGTAAAGCTGAATCAGCGAAGCAAGTTGACGAGACACCGTGTCTGTAACAGATATTAAGATGCTGGTCCCATCAGAAAGTAAGATTGATCTTGTGTATCACAATGAGTGTCATTTTTACTGTGGACTAGATAGCTCATGGTTACCCATGTTCACTAAACTTCCAATATCATGCTGGAATAAGATGCGGGGCCGAATAAAATCCTCGAATCCTAATGTGCTACTCATTAGAGGGCTCTACAATCAGGTTGTGCCTGTTTCATTGCTCACTCCGGACTAAAAGCTGGAGCTTAATTTGGCTGCGTTGGTGAATATTGCACGTTCGAGTGATGTTCGATCAGAGTGATCCAGTTTGTGTTTTAGGAGTAGCTTGAAACTTCTTATGCAATCGCGTTAATTCTGGATACTTTTCACTACTGACACCATAGCTTCATTCAGTCAACTTAGATAGTTTGACTATTTCTCCACCATCAACACGAGTTCGACTACGAAGACGTCTGTTTTGTGTGTGACTGAAATGTAAAAACGTTGTGTTTTCTCCCTCTAAGTTATTGCGAAGTAGAAGTTAAAAATCACATCAGTTTCATCCGTCAAATATGTATGGACTAATTGCGAACTAGGGAAATTAGACTGTGCAACATTATCAATCAATACAACGAGGGACTGTCATTTGTTCCACATTACCGGTTATTGGATAGTACAGCCCATCCTTCAATCAAATAGATTATCTTTTTAAATGTTGGATAGTTTTCGAGTGGAATAGGCCGATTTCGAATGTGTTTGATAAATTCAAATTGAAAATGCTAACATGCGTGCCTCAGTTATCAATTGTAACCTTCTAAATTAGCCGCGAGATTTCCTCGTTACTTTAGGACTCGATTTTTAAACAGTTCTTTAGGCAAAAGCTAAACCTTAAAATTTCGAAGGTTATCACTGTTTCCTACTGTTTACCCCATCGTGATACTTTTGTGTACTGCTTGGAAAAGTGTGCCTGTTCCTCATCAGACACGTTCATCGTTTCCATCTTTTTTGCTTTCAGTTAACGATGGAACGAAAGTCAATAATCCAACCGAAGATCAGAGTGTACCAGAATTACCCTTGCCTTCATTCACCAACAAGCCCGCTGACCCCATATCTCAATAATCCACAGAAAGTCAATATATTAGTTTGCTTTTTCACATCCTCATTCATCCTCTCATTTTCCATGTAAATTCTATCAGTCCTCGCTTCACGTTGACCACTATGTGCATTTGTTTTGGTTGGTTTGTTTTTCATGCTCATTCTCATTTGTCCGACCCACCCTAACTTCGCCACTTTTTTCTGGCTGCTTTCCTCGTTATTTTGTTTTCACTTTTATTTGCCTCGATAGTTTTGTACGTGTTCATTTCACATCACCTGCTTCTCAGACGATCGTGTTCTGCACATTCTGTTTCATTTTGACCTAAGTGAGGTGTGCGTCTAGGGATGTGATTCCGCCTTGATCTCCAGTTGCATTGTGTCGGTCAACTTCTGTTTTTCACCCCACCCCCTATTGGTTATTGCTTCTCAAAATTACCGGTTTATTAATCTCCAGTCCGTTTTGTCTTTCCGGTCCGCTTATTAAAAGAATAATAACGTTACTCTTTCGCTTTTGGTTACATAATCATTTAATAGAATACAATCGCGTCTAATGTTGTTATGTCCCGTGTTGATTTTGCAAGAAAGTTCATTTACAGGTTAGACGAGATGTACTAAATATAAGGTTTTATGTAATATGCGGATTAAAGGTAACAATGAGTATGTGTTGAGTCTCAACTATGATTGGAAGGAGACGACATCTTTGACATTCAGAATTGGACTACCAAGGGAATTACTCAGAATGGCTGTATTGAGTTGATTTTCAATCATCTGAGAAATGTGGTGCTCATCTAATCATACGTTAGCTGTTCCTTCTCATGAACTGCGACCGACTGATTAAGTGGTCATTCTCTTGGAGATGAGGTTCGAAGGAACGGGTTAAGGTGTAGACAATTTCTTATCGATCAGGATCTAACTCTTGGGGTTCCGCTGTCTCGAGTGAGATTTTCGGGAGCTTCTCAGAAGGCAGACACTAGTCAACCGACGATACAGGTTTTCTTAGTCACTTCCGCAGTACAATCCCGATGAGTCATCAGGTGTGTTCTCCAGTTTGTCAACTTTCTGTACTTATGTCCATTGACTACGGTATTTATAGTGGGCGTTTACAACGGTGGACTTGTAATTGGTTGCACTGATAGGCTGTTTCAGAATTTAAGTGTTTAGTAATCGCATTATTTATATTCAACTTTCAGACGATTTCCTCACTTGCGGATCGTGCAACAATTTTTGTTCTCTGACCACCGTTAAGAGAAACGTATGAGCGCTTGATCTTTCTCGTCTCTGCAAACTTCCTAACAACTGGCCAAGGTGATAGGGTTATTCTATTTCGAACTGTATATACACGTGACACGGTAATTGCTTTCTACGACTAATGGATACATGCTTGATAGCCTATAGTAAGCTGTGCATTTAACACCAAAAATAGCTTAACATTTCAGTCGACGGAGATACGAGTCTGATTACCTATTAGTATCGACGCACAAATATCCTATTCTAACGCGGTATGTGACGACTACCAGGCTTGACAACTTGTGGCTTTCACCACCAGCCAGCTGGAACAATTTACTGAACGCACGTCATTTTTCAATCGCATTGCAGTACTGAATATTTGAGTGACGTTTCCTGATCAGCTGTGATTCATCAGCCTCGAATCTTACGCAGTCTAATCTGAATTAAAGCTGTAGCCCGGTCACCGTGCATGGTTGCGCACGAGCTGACGCAAGAATTCCGCATTTGCGTTTGAGACTCAGTTCTGATGCGAAGGCTCTCACGAACTTCCTGCGTCAGTCACATGTGCAGTTCGATGTACTGGCGCGAAGTTGGGCGATGGTACGAGTTACTCGCATGGATCTGAGGAAATGGGCGGTTTTATGAATGCATTTTATGGAGCAGCTGTCACTCGGGGGTTCCTAACCCGCAGGCAGAAAATAAACATAAACAACGACAATTCCCTTATCCACTCTGGGTGAGTGTGTTTACGCAAATGTCCTGCTACACTGAATTGTGATGATCTGTTTTGCAACTATAGGGTACAAAGCATGCTGCCTTTCGTTCAGCCTAGTATTGATTCTGATGGTTGTCGAATTCAGTGAGCTGTGCGGTGGTTTTCGTGACGTACATCGGTAGTTGGACCCTTAATAACTGCATCGTACATACTGGTGATTGTCTGTTATAATTGCAAACCCATCATGAAGCCGTATATGATCCACAAAAATCATTGTAATGAGTTTTGATTCTAATACGGTGCCAAATTACAGTAAATAATGGAAAGGATAGGAAAGTTGCTAACTAACCTCGACTGTATATCCACAATATTTACAAATGTCAAACACTGAACAAAATATGTCAAGTTGACGGGAAAACAAGCTCAACACAGCGTTTTCGGAAGGGCGGAAAACCAGATTGAAATTCAAGTAAACAAGAGTTCATAGGAATGGATTTAAGTCAAACTTGGTTTGATAGAAAGTTTGTCTATCGTCAAGGGGTGTGGATTCCTGTTGAATTGTGGTTTTGCATAAACCATAATCCGAGGGACATTTAGTGGGACTGAATTTTGTTTTCGAAAACCGTGATAACAGTTCGACATGGGTAACGCAGTGGGTCGAAGAAATGAAATGACTCTCGCAGCGTACATTTAAACGGAAAGTGGTCAATCACTGCTTCCGCAGGATGAACGCATATATTCACTTTCGAATAAGTTTTATCTGTCTTGACCAAATTCTTCCTTTTCAACCTCGTTGGCTTCGGTTTATTTAGTGAAGGGCGTTCCGGACGTTGACTTTCTGTTAGGGTTAATGGTCTATCGTCTAGTCGGGGCCGGGAGAACCGGTCGTACACCGATGCTTGAAATTTTGTCAGTTGATCGTGATACAGCAAGCCGTACAGTGGAACATGTGAGATTAACTTTATGTGCTCATCACGCTTGGTAAACTGAGAAGTTTTAAGACATTATTGTTACGATATGTGGTCTGTTCGGTTACCTTAGTTCTGTTTACTTTAGCTCGATGAATTCAAATTACTTGCTTGGCTGTGCACACGACGGTTAATCTATGCGAGCAATGTGCACGACAGATAAACACCGAATGATTTTCCGTATGCTCTCAAGATTTGTATCTATTCGGGCAGTAATGGAATCTAATGTGTCCTCACTAAAGTCCCGGCTGTCTGAGACCAGGTTCACGTGGCTGGTGGACAACAAACAACTGTTACTTACATCCGACTGGGTGCTTTACTAACGTTTGTTACCGACCAAACGTTTATCCACTGAATCTAACACCAATCACAAACAAACGACTCAAAGATTTGGTCCCAATTTGTCTGTCTTGAACGGAGCGTTTTCAGCATTGTGATAGTGACCACTGTTCTTCTCAGTGGTGTGAAGTTCACTGAGTCTGCCATATGTTTGCATCCCTTCTTAGTAAACGTGCATTATGAACCTGATAACTGTTTTAATGATTCATCTGTGTTCACTTCCAATAACCTGCATGTTATTTTCAACTACATACGTCAAGTTTGTGCGTTGCTTAACGAAGTATGTTGATGTTTTACATAATAGAAGCAGTTTAAGGGTACAGTCGTTCATGTCTGTTCCTTAGACAATTTAGTGGCGTTTGTTTTTCTTGTCGTAGTCACGTATTCGTCTCATTTGTTGTACCTGGGACCTTTTCACATTCAAAGACCATCAGTTTGTGAGCACACGAATTTGATTACGGATGTAAGTGACTGCATTCAGATGATATGAGCAGCATGTCTTTATCTGTGGAGCAGAGTTTACAAGTTTCAGTTCATCATCGGACGAATTCCGGTCCACTTCATTTAGTGAGACTCTGATCTTGGTCCATTTGATTACTTACGGATGTCCACAAATGTACGATATTCCGCCTATTCTGCTTTGTTTGTATTCTGTTTTCTCTGTATATATCTTCATTTCGTAATCGTTTACAAAATTTCTGCAAGAATTACTGCGCGCATGAATACGGTGACGGAAGCTCTCATGTAGGCCTGTGATTTCAGGCCGCCAATTCAAACCAGAAAAAACACCATTAAACATTGGGAATAAAAACAAAGTCGAGTGTCTAACAGTGCAGTAAGGCTGGTAGAGTTTAAGCTAAAGTCTTCCAATGAGAGATACGTGATTGAAATGGGGGTCAGTGAGGTTCCGTTCCGCCGATAATTAGTAAAGTAATAGATAAAATGAGCCATGAGATAAGTCTGAGGTTTCTTGTCTCTGAACCACGTTGTTTTGAGAAAATAAACAAGTATTTTAAAAATAGTGAACATCCGGTGAAAGCAAGAAATTGCATGTTATTTACGTTGGATGGGTTATAGGAAATCGATGCTTCATCAACCATTTCGGCAATGTTTTTGAGAGAAGCTTTCCCGGACCATACTTAGTATATTATTGCTAAGTGCAGCCTAAAAAATCATTTGAAGCAGGTTCCATGTAACTAACAGGAAAACGATATATAACGACCAGCAAAACCCTAGTGTAATTTCAATGGCGCAGTGGTCAACACGGTTGCCTCATGAAAACTTGGCCAGAGTTCTAATCCCAGCCGCGGCAAGGATATGCACTACTGACTAGCTCTAATGAGAGTAAAACTGGAGTCTAATGCTTCTTTTCGAGAGAGATCGACTGGAAAGTCTATAGGAATACGATGGCTGTGATCAATTATGGGTGATTTTCAATCTGTATGAAAACCACTTAAGTTTAGTTGGTCGGCTATATAAAGCTGCACGATCGGTGCCGGATGAGGTGGTGGAGAAAATTGCCAGAATCAGTAGCTGATAATGAAATGGACAATCTTCTAGATGGCATTTAGCGGATAAACTTCATGGCAAGTTTGAACGGCTCTGTTGTCCACATTGCGATGAGCAGATTGCCATTACGGATACATCGAAAGTGGATATTGAGTTCGGCTAAACTCACCAAGAGATTTGATGGACTGGAGTGCAACTGGTACACCCATCGAAAACGGTCGACTCGGGAAGCTAATGAATCTTAACAGGCACATTTTCAACACCAAACCTTCGAAGGATTGACACTTTAGCTCTCTCGTTTTCTGTTCCGATCTATTACGGTTTCGTCTTATTGTTTGCAAGTAGGTATTCCCTATTTCCTTTGCGATATTCTCTACCTGTAGTTCCGATTCGCTTGACATTACATCTGATCAACAGGGTCGAAATTTCCTGTATGTGAATGATGTCGAGTTGAATGGTATAGATAATTCTTAGGTTAGTATTACTGTAGGTTTGTTGAATTCCGAACTCTTATAAAGACCGTGACTACGGTCTCGAAAGATCTTGGTGGGCATACGATATGAAAACTGATGCTAGTTCCGTCTTAGTATGAAAAGACTCACAATGTGGTTAATCGCATAACCGAGGAAGAATCATGTGCAGGTAATCTATCCAGTAGGTGAAGTGATTGTGAATTTTTTGATATTCATATGACTGACTTAAACGTTTAGGCAAAACTTCGTCTCCGAACACGACACACGTCCGTTGTAATTTTGAAGTTTGATCACCATGGTGTTATGGAAATTTCTTATTGCTTAATAGTTGTGAAGTTGCCAGAAGCGAAATACGGAATTTCCACATGCACCACACTACGTATAAATACCTATAAAGAAACACAAATGCCATTGATGCGCAACCGCTTATGAACTAAATAGTAGATGTGGATAAACAAAATGTTAGACAAAACTGGCTTTGTCTCTCACTGTACGGTTAAACTTTGAGGTAAGTTACTTAATCGTCCGTTGCTGCAAGCATCAAATGCAGTGACCTGACAGCAGTGTTGTTAAGAGTCCGTAGAAATCGCGTTGAGCTGGGAGCGGACACCGTATAGATGATTGTTCAAGTGCGGTTTCATTATGTAATGCTTGGGTTTTCCGGTTTTTGTAAAGGTCCCAAGGTCATAAAAATAGAAAACCAAATAATTTCCAGCTAGTGATCCGTTATTTTCGAACATGTTATACGCTAATTTATGTGATCTTGGCAGCCTGTAAATAGTTAGTACTATTTGAAGTCTATTGCAAGCAATGTGTCAGACAATCCTTGAAAGAGAATTTTATGTCAACAATTGTCTCACTTTGTTTGGAGACAAAAGTGAAGCCGTATATTTTTCTGATGACTTGAGGCTAGATGACATCACGTGTATCATTTCGATTGTGGAAGTGAATAACAAAGCAACAACAGGGTCTTAGCCACATCCTTGAAAGTTACCGGAAGGTTTATATTCACTCTGATCTTTGTGAACACGGACGACTTTTCTGGTTGGAATCTCTTATTGACAATGTTTTGGAAATTCCTCTCGAAGTGGCTTTGAGTTCAAGAAGTGAAAGAAGTAGATTGCCGTATATCAGTTCTTTGTAGGCTTTCCTTGTTTCGAAATTAAATCCAGCTAGAATGCTTTTGCAGCCATCATACAAAACAAAACCAGTGTGGAATGACTTAATCAACACGGATTTAACCAAAGACTTAGAAGGAATGAGTAAAAGATATATCTTGTTAAAAAAATTAACACACTCAGGTGCATCGCACATTCCAGCCATTTATCCCTATACATCAGATGGAAATCCACATATATTGTGATGTCTCTAGGATAAGGTGAGTTCAATAGTTGATCAAATATAGTTCTCGTGTGAACAAGTAATAGACAAGAGTAAGTTGGCCTCAATGCCCTGTCAGTAGTTGACAGTTGTCGTTTTCTTTCAGGTTGAACTTCGCTCACATTTTGTCGCAGCCTTCGCATCCAAATAGAATTCCGGCCAGCCTCTTTCAAAGAGAAGCACTAATCGCGAGTTTCGCTTTTGTTAGAGCTCATCAGTAGTACATATTCTTGCCACGGCTGTGATTAGAACTCTGGCTACGCTTTCATGAGGCAACCGTGTTAACCACTGCGCCCTTAACCTCAAATTAGGCACGACCGAATTATCGTATGTGAATGACCAACCACTTTCGCTTGTGAGTAGTGATCAGGTTGCCCGATCGTCTCTGTAGGAGACACACTTGCAGTCCGTTGAAGCCAATCGGTAACCCCGCGACTGAGACATTTTAATGGCGCTTCTTTTTGATATACCAATGTATTACTATTGAGTAGTTTGGCAGATTTGATGATTTAAATGAGACCCAATAGTGGAAAGCCAACAGTGGAGTTGGTGGATTCCAACGTGGACTGTTCGAGAACTCCTAACGAGACAGTCGATCCCCCGTACCATTTGGTGGCTTTCGTATGGAACAGTTAGACGGGTGAGTAACCGAGTCCAAAGGTGAGATTCCCGAGCTCCTGGTGTGGCTTCGTTGCTCAGCTTGCCGCTTTTACGCATTCCGTTTCTGTCGCTGGTTCGAATCCTTGACTTTTCACGTTGGGTCTCATCTAAGTAATAATGTATCACAAACTTATAGTTAACCCCTTCTCATCAAACTTTGTGACCTACTCAGTGACAGCACTATCCCGCCGATCATCTTCCTGTTACTAATTAGTTTACACAGTTCGTTCAATAAAGATTAATCGAAAGAAAGGTAAACCCTATGAATACTGTGTATCTTGTGGTTTAGGTGTGAACTATTCAGAACGGGATTGATGGTTTACTAGACCTGAGAAGCATAAGAACTCTATTGGTCACACTGAATCACTGAGTGTTGGTTAACGACACGATAGAAAATATGAAAGAAGCGAAAGTAAACACAATATCTTATTCAGATAGTTCACCTTATATTTTTGATCGTCGTTCCAGTTAATCAGAGCCATCAGAAGCGATTGTTTGGTTGCAAAGCTAAGAAACCTACATGAACATCGTGTTCAACCCAGACCGATCAGGATGAGAAAGTTAACCGCCGCCGAACTAAATACGGTTTTAATATTGTAAATTCATTCCAGTCGTGAACCTATTCCACGGGTTACTAATTTCAGTCCTCGGGAAGAGTGAAACACTTGGTGGAGAGGTCCATTAGCATACGTAACGTCAACTTGACCATGGTGATTCCAGTAGAATTAGTTGGCCGTGGACTACAATAGGTAAACCCAGAACTTATTACCTGAAGTCTTTATCCTTTCCTCCAAACCTAGGGTTGAGAACATCACTGCTCAGCAAAGTCATGGCTAGAAAGGTCATTTGAGTTTCTCGCCTTTGTTAGAGGTTGCCAGATAAATTTTTTTCATAATTAACAGGAGATTCACAATGAATGGAGTCGTTAAAAAATGTAGGGTGTGTGAACGTAATTTCAAAACTCATAAAGCAGCTTTTGGTTTCTATTCGCAGTGAACGTTCGTAGTTCTCCACTCTAGTATGTGGGAGTGGATTACATTGGACTCGTTCTTGTACCAGGAGATAGAGTTGTAAAAAAGAGATGTTGTAGCTACCTGGAGTTTTCACTGCCCTCTCTCTACATTTTGATGTGTAAAGCCGTTTCGATACGTAGTTAAATATTACACCTAGATTAATGAGGGAGCTGGCATGATGTATGTCGACAAACAAATGGTTTATCGATCGTTTGATTGTTTGTCCCTATGAGATGTCACGCTACAGAGCGAATTGAGGAGAGACACTTCCGCAGTAATCGTTCATTAACGGCAAGTATCTAACTCACCTGACTATTAGTTTCTGTCAGTTCCGTGTAGTGTGTTACTTCAGACCATTTGCGTATTCCATTGGAAAATTATCTCGTCTTTACCCTGAACAGTATTTTATAGTACTCCTGGTTTCGCATGTCTGCGCTTTGCGACTAGGCGCGTGATGCGCCAGACTGGTGAGTATATCGCAAAAATCACTTTCACAGATGCATCTCCCACATAAATATGTTGTAACCCTGGCAGTGGCAAACACATGCGCTGTTGTCGTGAGCCAAAAACGCAGATGACTTAGGGCTAATCTGTTCGGACAACGAACACATGAGGTATGGGCGTCAATACAACAAACAGACATGCTCATCTGCATGCAACATTAATCCGAGGACGTCATGGTTGGAACGGTTGCCAGTGCCCAGTTCCTGTATGTACTGAGAACCATTTCATACCAAACCGCACGGCAATGTTTCTCTTCGTGTTTATCCTGCGATTACTCTTATATCTAAATATATACTCGTGTTTAATTACTGATTAATATTGTGGTAGTAAAAGACGTTCGGCCTGCACAGCTGTTTATTACACGAACTCCCGTACAGGTTACGTACACTCAACTAAACGGCTGACGTGCATTCACACACACTGGTTAGCAGTACGTTGTCCTTTGCCCTGATGGCACTTCCCCTTATAGTGCGTGCACACTATTCCGATAGTCGCTTCTGGTCCACCGTCTTCCTGGTGTTTAGGCTTTCCCTTTGGTTCCCGAATGTACACACTATACTACCCCTAGGTGAGGTTGCCTCTTATACAACAGTAGTAATGTAAGTAGCACAGCATGATCACTCGTCATCACTACATTACAACTGAGCTATGATAAGAGTGAAACGCGTGCATCTTACCGAAAGGAGGTGACTGGAAGCTCCGCGAGAATACAATGATCGCCATGTGTCTTGGGTGATGTTCAGTTTATATCTCAGATGTATGAATCTGTGTCCTGTGCTTGTGTATGTTTGAGTGAGCAGCTGGGCTCGGTCTCTAATTTGCGGTGGTACATGGGAACAACTTAGCCACTGCTTGGCTCAGTCAGAACAATTTGGTTTCAGTTATAACGTTTACGGATCATACTGAATGAGCTTTCATGTCGTTCAGAAATTGATCTCGCATGTAATCCATTTTCTGGAGTAACACGAATTTTGTACACCAATTGTGTTCATGAAAGTTTGCTGAACACTGACTTCTTTAAAGCAAATGTGTGGCAGCGTGAAGATTTCATTGGCCTACCTGCGGAATAGAGTTTAACACAGTTTTAAGACCCGTACTTAATTGACGTGTCTAGATTATTGGGAAAGTTTACGTGATACTACCTTCCGATTTTTTGTTCGGCATGCCGTGGAACTGTGTGGCGCACAGCTCTGATTTATTCGTTTCTCGATTGCTTGTCTCTAACCTCCCCTGTTATTCTTCTGCATCTATGCGGTGTGTAAAGCTAAACGATACCGTATGCACAATCTACTCACTAACTATTAGGTGTAGAATTTTTTTACCTTTTTCGTTCTCTTGTTACACACTGTTCTTCATACTTGTTATGTTCATGATACATATAAACCACTTGTCTATTGTTCCAATGAATACTGTAGCGACCCTATTCGTTATTATCAATTATGTTAGAGTTACGAGTGTCATTTGTACTCTCTCTGTCTTCTACTTTTGTATGTACTTAAACATTTGTTTGAACGAGTAGGGATACCGACAAGTCCCCCGCGCACTCGAACGTACGATCCCGCTCCGTGTACGCTTGTCGCCTCGC